>RCHF01001054.1:0-34137 GCA_003987895.1 Neonothopanus nambi
TATTGCTCAATGTTGCTGATCATTCACATGCTAGTCGTTCTCTCCTGCAAGCCTGTCTCCAGAACAGAGCGCACCAAAATGACGTGGGTGGGATTTGTTTTTCCTTCTCTACTTCCTACCTAATGAGCTCTTACCACACAGGCTTCAATTCGATCTCTCGCTCGGTCTTTCATCATTACTGAAGCTCAATTAGACTCCGAGGACGAAGACGAGTACGATAATGGCGCTGACGGCAAAGACGAGTACGATAATGGCACTGACGGTGAGGACGAGTTCGATAATGGCGCTAACGCTGACGACAACATCGACAATGGAATGTCATTAGGTGAAGGACTGGGTATGGATGCAACGGATGATGCAGAGTGAAGTGTCGCGTTAGCAGTAGGCGGTTCAGGTATGTTGAAACTTCCCTACTATTTGATACGAGGTAGCTGATTCTTTGAAGGTTTTCCTCAGTCTCAATCTTCAGGCCCTTGAATTTTTGAAAACATCGTTTCTCGTTATTCCACGACTCACTCCAATGATTCTTCTGGTGGAGGTCACCACTCAGTGTCTCGGATGGACGATGAAGACAACAGGCACCATGACCAACGCACTACTCTTTCATTTGAACATGGTTCGAAATTATTGCTGGAAGGTGATGCAGGACGATATATTGATTCAATTGCTCAAGATTTGGCTCTCAGGACGGCACAGCATGGAGACTGGGAAATCTATCATGTTTGCTGTAAGGTAATGCTTTCCTGCACTATTTTACTACTGCTGCATCAAGCTGAAGTTTGCCTTTTTACAGAAGGGCATGGAGAGTTCTATTATTCGGAGAATACTGGAAGGGGGAAATCCTCTTGTTATACACTCTGCCTTCACTTCTGCTGTTCCTGGTTTCGTATACCTGGAGGTCAGGAACATGAATACATCGAATACAGCACTCTTGCAATTCTTGCACTCACTTCATGGATTCATATATGAAAATTATCATCCTGAACGTACTTTCATCAATACTCCGCCGCTGGCCTACCTCGTTAATCGATCTGAATGGTCCTTCATCTTGACCCACCAGTTGTGCGGCTTGTCTCGCAGTACTTGGGTGAAGGTCACGACAGGTTTATATAGGAATGACGTCGGACTGATTGTCGAGGAACTGCCGCACGAGTGGGATAAAAACCCTGAGTGTCGAGTTCTGCTTGTCCTGCAGCTCGCTCACCCAACAGAATCTGTGGAACCTAAATTAGCATCTCAGTTGAAGAAACGTAAACGGCGACCATTTCAAGCTCTTTTTGGAATCGCAGATGCGTCGAGGGACGCAAGAATTCAGAAACTTCCTCAGCCACAGATCCGATGTGTACTTCCCAAAGAAAGACGTTGTATAGATGTCGAGACATGCGAACACGATGCATGTTTTGATTATGACGGCCAAACCTTTCAGGACGGCTTAGTGCTATCAACATACAGCATTTCCAAGCTTCAGCGGGCCTTGACCATATCCTCTAACACTGCGGGTCTTCTTGCACGAAGCGGTCATGTAGATGTTGCACCCAACCTCACATCCATCCCTCCTCTTGGCTCGTGGCATTTCCATGAAGGTGAAAGGATTCATGTCGTGCAATGGGATCGAGTCACAGAGGATGGCCGCACTCAGGTTTTCACCAAGCTTGATGATACACAGCCTGACGGGCATGAAGGTACTATTAGGAAGATTGAGGGCTCTCTCTGCGAAGTTGAATTCCTTAATGGGGCCTCACATCCGGTGAAGCTGTCTCTTGTTCGAAAAAAGATCAACTTGGGTGATGAAGTTGAGGTGCTGGGTGGCCGTTGGAGAGGTTCATGCGGTTTGGTGATGGCGCAGAGTGATTGGGTTGTGGAAGTGATGGAGGGGCTGCATAGCGTGGTAAGTACTATTCTTCAGTTGCAAGGCATATATTGTATTCTAATGAACTGCAACAGCCAATACCTGTCCACGTGAACACTGTCCAGTGAAAGGTTGGAGATACTCTCAATCCTCAGATCCTGGTCCCGTCACCGGCTCAATCTGAGCAACCATCATGGATGACACCGTTAGGCGTACCTACCGTCATAGAAGAAGAACCGAAGGCACTGAGTCCCGCTACCGTGAAGCCACCATGGGTCGGCATGAATATCATCGTGGCGAAACATGGAGGGTATAAAGGGTATCATGGTATCGTGCAGAACATGAATCGACGCTCAACGAATAAAAGCGGCCTCGAGTTGGATGTTGTGTTGAGTGCAATTACAGGTCCTTCCGGATCCCCCTTTCTTCAACTAGATTACAACGACGTACGGCACAGTGGTTCATCACTTTTCTTGGACCATTATGAGCCTTGGACAACTCGCCAAGCAAGTTTCTACCTCTTCAACTCGGATTACCTATCGAAATATGGCCCAGATGAATATAGCGCGGGGTTTAGGGTGTTCCAAGCTTGGAATCGTGGTAGCACAGTAAAGGCCTGGTTAGAAGAACTTGAACGTGAAGAGGCCAAAAATGCTAGCAAGCACAAAGAACAGTCGCCTCGTGCACAGACACCCATGCCCGAGCATGAAGAGATTGCGGTTGCTTGTGCAGAAGGCGGACCTGCATGGGATCCAGTGGCTTCTGTTCCACGAGCTCCATGGGACCCGCCATACGTTGAGCCATGGAGGCAGGAGCCCTCGTCGTCCATATGCCATTGGATTTTGGATATCCGTCTGCAAGAGGGCCTTAAAGGCATGGAATTGCAAGTCACAGTAACAGATGGAGAATGCTTTGGGGAAAATGTTCATGTTCGGCTGGATCGAGAGGAGGACCGCATCTTCATATGATGCATTCAGACACGACTGAGGAAAATAACTTACACCTTGGAACCCCGGTGGATAATGGAGTCTTTTGAGCGTCCGAACCCATGGAATGAGAGGAGCCTGATGGTTGTTGTCCGGGGTTCACACACTGGGAAACTTGTTCGTCGAGCGTATCATCGATACCGCAGTGGCAGCAAGACTAGAGAAAATGCACTTATGATTGTTTGTGTTGTTGATTTACAGGGACAGACTCAAAGAATCACTGATGAAACCCTGGTTTTTCGTGTCAATGAACTTGCCTTCATGAAGGAGAACGCTGCATTCAAAAAGCAAGGCAATGCTCTTATGGACCATATACGTAAGCAGTATCGAGACGGAACGCTACCTGTACAAGATGAGGACCTATCTGTATCATAGAGTAGCATAGAGTATTTCTTGTATTGAATATCTAGCATCGCAATTTTGGTTATGTATATAATACCTCATATCTTGTTTCAACTAGTATTCAACCAATGTACCGATATATACAAGTCTACGAAGAAAATGTATCCTGTTTTTTGTTTCCATCGAAGTCCACACAGATGTGGCCCACCATGTGCCTCGTGCTGAATGATGGGCTGACTTGAACATAGTGGGGTATTGCAACAAGGTATGTCTCTACAGTGTCTTGCATGTTGATTTTTGACTTACACCCTTTTTCTCAGACCATTTATCCCTATCCATGCCCGTAACAAGATCAACAACTTCACGAATGACTTGCTCGAAGGGTCCGGCTGTCGAGCAGACCCTTTCTCAAGTACCTGCAACCTGAGGGAGCAAAAAAAACCGTAAGAAACCAAGCAAACACAAGACCAACGAGGACGCTGTGAGCTTACCACTACTCGTCTCCGAAACTGTGAGTCCCCTGCTACTACTCGTCTCTGAAATTTGATCCTGAACTATTACTGCATTAGGAGGTCGAACATCACCAGGGAGCTGAAGACGGAGCTAAGGACCATCAGCGAACTGAAGACGAAGCTGAGAACCACCAGGGGGCTGAAGACCACCAAGGAGCTGAAGATGCTACTGTTTCACAAGTGCAGAACGAGGTATTTTACTCTTTTCTTTGATAAGTTTGTATTGGCTAGCTTACATCAATGAACCCTTTGATAGAAGGGTACATGCGCTGTAGGACCCGCTACTGACACTGTTGCTGCTAAGTCATCTGCTACCCATGATGACGATGAGCCGGTAATGGATGAACAGCAGCTCGATGATGGGCAGATCAATCCCGTTGAGTACGAGGATACAGATGCTGCTACCCAGTCGCCTGTCCAGTTGCCTGCCACCCGTGATGACGATGAGCTATCTGTTGATGAGCAGCAGGCTGGTGAAGGGCAAATGGACCTCACCGTTACTGCCCAGCCCTCTGCCACCACCCTTGTTCACAACAAGCCAGCTACTGATGAGCAGCGGGATGATGAAGAGCTGATAGACATCGCTCGGGATCGAGATCCTCAGAAGGAGCTGGTTGAGGAGTGTGTTGGTTTTCCTTCTCACTCGGAAGCTAGCGCTGTGAATGATATGAAGGACAAGGATGAGGAGGTGTTACACATCGATGATGCTAAGATTATCCTTAGTATTCAGGAGGAGGGTGGATATTTTGATGAAGACGGAAACTGGTACTCTGCGAGACTGACCCTCGATGGTGGACTTGTCATTGACGACATCATTTTGCACCGAGATCTCAAAAATACCCCCGCTATCGACTGCTTGGCCACCCAGGAGGAACCCGATTTCACACAGACACCAGATGTTGACGACCCCCCAACACAGACACCAGATGTTGACGACCCACGAGAGGGGGTTGATGAGGTGCAGGAAGATGAGGTGCAGGAAGATGAGGTGCAGGAAGATGAGGCGCAGGAAGATGAGATGCAGGAAGATGAGACACAGGAAGATACTGATCCTTTAAGCAAGTATCATCCTGGCATGGCTGAGAGTATCAGGGAATATGGTGGCTACTATGATACATTTGGAAATTGGTGTGAGACCGATATCACTGCGGAGGGCAAGCTTATTATCGTTAATGTCATCCCTTTCGACGAGCTTGAAGACCCCCCCGTTCTCGTGGACTTTGATGACGATGACAACGAAACCCCAGAGCAGGCTAAGGCTCAGCAGCAGCACATAGGAGGGGAGCAGGATGATGATGATGTGTGGCCAGGTGTGCAGGACGGCAAGCCAGATGATGACGATGAAGATGAAGTAGGCCTGCCACCACCTCGCACGAGACGTCAGGGTCAAGTGGTTGAAACGGATGATGAAGATGACGAAGGTGACGACGAAGACGGTGACGAAGATGACGAAGACGGCGACAAAGACTACGACAAAGACGATGACAAAGACTACGACAAAGACGACAAAGACGTCGACAAAGATGAGTCTCCTGAGGATGCTGACTTCCACCCTCGTCACCTAAGCCGCAACAAGTCCAGGACCCTTCATAAGGATCCTAAGAAAGCTCCTGGGCTCCAAGTATTCCAGCTGATCCTGATGACAGTGGTGACGAAGATAATAACAATGAGGACGACGAGGACGATGATAGTGATTCGAGGAAGTCCGGGCCTTTACTGAAGGCAGTCAAGGAGAAGGTGAAGGAGTTGTATGACGAATTTTTGGGAAAGCTGGATGAGCTCGCCATTTCTAGTAGGAAAACACCCCACCTGATCTATAAACACCTGGGGCTATACTCGTCCTATCCTCGGGAGATCAACCCCTTCAATGCTTTTCAATCTTGGTATAGTGTGGAGGGTAAGAAAAAGAAACCTAAAGATAGTGAGTTCCCTTCACTTCCCTATATCATTCTATTCTGATGACCTTACCTTCAATTAGTGCCTCTGGAACAGTGGACTAAAGTTGTTTGAAGAATATATATTCGGGAGAAGGAGCGGCGGCTTCAGATGCTTGGGCCTGGAGGAACTACAAAGGATGCAATGAGGCCTTTCATCAAGTGGGTCGAGGATCATTTGTGCACGTATATCGACAAGCAGAAGAACAAGCACAAATCGTTGGAAAAGATCATTCTTCCACTGTCGAACATTGTAAGCCACTCACTTCTTCAATATTTAACATGCTTTTTTACTTTAATCTAGGCAGAAAAAGTATGGGGTGAACATAATATTCATATATTCAGCTACGCAATCGATACCACTGTCCACGGCCGAAGTTGTATATGGGGTGCATCCCCTACATATATCGAGGCAAAGCAATGACATGGAGACCACATTCAGCAACAGTTGGATGATCTAGACAGCTTCTTCTGGTAAGCTTGAATATAGAAATGCTATTGGCTTCTACTCACAAGCTTTGTAACACTGCATTCTAGGGTAATTGATATGGATAAATGGGGACAGGATGCAGCTCTGATGAAGCTAGTGAAAGAGTTGCTGAAAAGGTCTTCCGAGAATGGCTTGCATGACCATAACCATTGTATCATTCCTGAGATGTTCAAGTACGAATCTGGTAAGTCTCTCCTATAGTTTCGAAGTCGATTGTCCTTCTGATTCATCCTGCTATTAGCAAAATTGGTCAGAAAGGATCAAGCTGTTGGCATCAACAACTTCATTGAGTGTGCATGGAAGCTGCACCTTCGTGTTGAGAATTGGCCGAAGGGTGTTCCCTTTCCAGGGAAAAGCATAGTTGATGTGAAGGGGATTCTATCGAAGCATTTGAAGCTTGCAGTTGACCTGTGTATTGAGTATTACAACAATGTGTTCTCAGGATCAAGGGGTGCAGACAATGATGCAGATGTGTGGAGGATTGTTAAATGGGATGATGGTGCGGTACTATAGTTCAGTTTGTTTCATGCTATGCTGATTTAAAGAGTAGACGAGGTGCAGCTACCTCTTCTAGAACAGGCTGACCTTCCTCTCGTCAAAGACAGCAGTGGGGCAGTTTTGGTACAGGTCTCTCATGCTGAAAGCTATCATGAAGCTCTTGAGCATGACCCTGGGCTATCAGCAGATGAGAATACAGATACCCACTCATCAAAGCCTCGGAAGAATGTTCGTAGCAGGAAGAGAACAAAACAGTCAAATTCCACTAAACAGGTCAAGTTACTGGAAGAACTACCAGACGAAATGTCTGGTGAGGAAACCACTACACAGGTTTCTGCCCCAGCTTTGCCCCGTGGCCCTCTGCCAGTTCTGAATCTCTCTACCCGGCCTCCTCCTATCCCTCCTTACTCCACTCGCCCCCCTACTTCTACTGGTGCTCCCATTCCTCCCATTCCTCCCATGACCGCTCGCCCTTCAATTCCAGTTCCTGCTACTTCTTCTCTGACAACCGGCACCTCCCGCACTTCATCTACAACAATTACCACCTCTCACACAACATCATCATCATCAACTACTATGTCTTGTGCTTTGAAAAACGGTTCTCGCATAGCTGCTCCCCCTACCATTCCAACCCACTCGGTAGCTCATTACTTGCAGCACCAACTGTTAGGTACACAACAGGAAGTGGCATTGGATAAGCAGCGACCATCTACCGTTGATAAGAAATCCGTTCAACCACCTTGAAAGCGCAAGGCTGGCACCACCAGGAACAAGCCGGCTCAAGATATTAATTGGGATGCTGAGTATGACATTGATCCTGAGGCTTTCATCCCTCAAGCAAATAGGTATCGTGCTCAACCTCGTGCTGGACCAAGCTCTTCAGTGCAAGGGCCGCCATCATTTACTCCTATGCGTGCTGCCAAGAAGCGCTGCATTGAGGAGACTCCTAATGAAGAGCATCCAATCAGGCCGATTCCACGTCATCCTCGTCAGCCGACTGACAAGAAGGGAAAGAGGAAAGCAGTGTAGAGTAGATCATATACCAATTTTACGTAGCAGTTTTTTGTATCCAAATGTACACCAAGTTAATTTATCATTTATCAATTCAGAATATCAAAGTGACAAAGTGAATAATCAGTGTTTTGATAACTAGAGTGTCCTATTTGTATGAGTACTACAGAGCATCCTGTACTGTAAGTTTCTAGGTTGTCCTGTCTTCTGCTAGACTGTATGAATGGTACCAAGGATGTCCTGATAATATCCAGGATATCCTACCTTCCTTAGTACTGTAGGGTATCCTGTGATATGTTGCCAAGGAAATCCTAATAATATTTTTGTAAGTAGTCCATCCTAAGCAGGTAGTCTATCCTAGTAGTATTTTGTAGTCCATCCTAATTACCCTTGCTGCAGATAGTCCATCCTAAGCAGGTAGTCTATCCTAATAGTACTTTGTAGTCCATCCTAAGCAGDTAGTCTATCCTAATAGTATTTTGTAGTTCATCCTAATTACCCTTGCTGCAGATAGTCTATCCTAAACAGGTAGTCTATCCTCATAGTACTTTGTAGTCCATCCTAATTACCCTTGCTGCAGGTAGGCCATCCTAAGCAGGTAGTCTATCTTCATAGTATTTTGAGGAAAGCCTGATATAATTAAAGTTGGATAGCATAGATATGGATAGAGCTCCCTCTTCATACCTATCAATGTTTTTGAGCTCAGGGATAGATTATATATGAATAGACTCTGAAATGCATACTTCTGAGGCCTGAGGCCCTGGTAGTTGAACAGAAATATATTTATGATGCCTAAGCAATGTATTACATCTGGTAGGCTACACCTCTAGGACTACCATCTGTCAGAGAATCCTCTGGCACTACTGTCAGGTCATCCCCTCCAGGATAGCCTGTGTCTGAGATGGCACCATAGGCAATCCTATCTCTAGAATCCAGGAGAGCCTAAGTCCTGAGGGTATCCTATAGGACTAGGATTGCCCTAGGATCTGAGGCCTACCAGGGGGGTTTGAGGGTCATGAAAGTGCAACCTAACATGGCTTATAGGGGGGTCTGCCTGAAGTGGCTGCTTGGAGAGCATTTCCATGAAAGCCTCCTTGAGCATTGACATCTGCACCCTTTTTCAGCAGCAGCTGTACTATCTCCACATTCTGCCCTATAGCAGCTGCTTGGAGAGCATTTCCATATTCACCTCCTTGAGCATTGACATCTGCTCCCTTCACCACCAAATCTTTGACCACAGCAAGCATCCCTGTCCTAGCTGCATAATATATAGGCTGTGGCAATTCTGAGTCTCCTCTTGTCCAATCCAAATCTAGGTCATGAAGCTCTATCCATTTCCAACATGAATCTACTCTGTCATCAAGTAGCCTTATTCCCAGCTCATTGGCTTTGAAGGAGCTCTGGCTTCCTAAGCATTGAACATGTCTAGTCCAATACTTAGCTGCATATATGGCTAAAGGCATTGTGGATTCATATGTTTGACTTGTAACTTTATAATCACAATGCAGAAGGTAGATGATGCAGGTCTGAGCAATAAAGTCATGAGCCAGCTGTGTATCCACATGGAATGTCCTGGCTGAACTGACTGTAATGTTCTCTGAGATGAGATACTCCTTGACAGACAAGTGTGCCAGTTGAACTATCTTAACTTGGCCTGAAGAGACAGTCACCAATGTAGAGTCAATGATGTCATGCACAGGCCCTCTATATCTATCTTCTTTAGAGAATAGTTCTGCCTCCAAATCAACTGCCATGATCTCTTGCAGCCATGGAAGAGTCAATGGTTCATATGAGAACATAAGCCATTGCAGAAGATGTTTTGCTTCCTCTGTGTAATTCTCATTGACCTTCTCCAATGCATCTCTGTATGTCTCTTCCAAGTCCCTTGGAAGTTGTTTCAATGCACTTCGAATCTTTTTTGCTTGAGTCAGAGGCTTGAGATTTGTTAGCTGGCAGTCTACCCATCGGAACCTATATGGTGTTAGACTATTTACAATGTGCATATTAGCAAGCTCAGCTGCACTTACTGGCCATCAGCTCCTCCTATCAAAGCATCCTCCACTTCAAGTTTGAGGTTGAATGGAAGGTTTCTATGTTCTGCAAGCTGAGAGTTTACATACATAGATAGATCCTTTTTGATATCCTCTGCTTCTATGAATAGATGAAAAGTCTGCCCTCCATTAGTAACACACAGAGGTCCAGCTACATGTCAGCTGGTGACAAAGATAAAGACATTCTCCAGGCTAAGCAGCTCTTCTACAAATAAAGAGGCCTTGACCTTATTCTTGTCTGAGCTGTTGCATTCGTCCATTGCATCTATGACTATGTAGGTCACTGATGAGTTGGATTTGAGCACTGCTAGAAGAGCAGCCTGCATATCACTTGAGGAGGGTCTATAGTGACCATTGTTGTTTTTGCTATAGAGCTGCTGCATGTATTGATGGCCATGAGGATAATGACCTCCTATCTGAGAGAGCAGTGATGAGACCAGCCCCTCAAATGTACCCTTTGCTTGGTGACGTGAATCAAAGTAGTAGTAGAAGATCACATCTCTCAAGCTCTCAGTCTTTTTCAAGGAAGCAATCACAGTTGTGCTGAAAATATTCAACTCATGGGCATTCCTCTCAGAGCAGGAAATAGGATACATACCACAAGAAGGTCTTGCCTGCACCACCTGATCTATAGTTAGCCTAATCTCCTTGAGACATAGATAATACTAAAAAACTAACTTTTTCCTTGTAGCCATAATAGTTTACCACTTTSTTTCCATTTCATAAACCTCTCATCTTCAAGGAGCCACTGGCCTGTACCTTCCACCCTGTTGTCATAGGCATCATTGAAGTTTGATGATGGATCAGGAGCTCCAATCCAGTTTCTGATTTTCTCAAGATCATCCTTGGCTAATGGAGTTGCAGGCAATGAGGATCATTCCACAATGCAGAGAGCAATTTGAATACTTACCATTCACTACTGTCATATTGCCACCAGCTGTATAGATACTACTTTGACTGATATTGACATTGGAGTTGCCTTTGATAGCTTCCACTGTCACACTATATATCAAAGGTAATACTCATCAGGCTCCATATTCAACAAGCAGGAATAATCCATACTGCTTGGGTTCACTCTGATTACCAGATCCCAGAGCTGGCCTCATAGGTATCTCATCATTCAATTGTGCTCTGTCATAATATATGCTGTTAATTATAGAAAAATGCTCTGGACAACAAGCTACTTACTGTTCTCTGTTCATACTACTAGTACTAACATCATATTCAGGAAAATTGAGAGGAGGATTTAGATTTGGTGCATCCATGGTGGTGGAAGGTAAGAAAGGGAGTGGTGATATGTACAATCGATGAACCTGTTTGGCCCCCAATTCCCGGCAATCTGCGAACCAGCGCCAAAAGGATCAGGTGTCCACTTGCCATGGTAATATGGTATACAGCACCGTATTGCCACCGAAGATGGAAGCTCGTTACTAAATATAGAATATAGACAGCACTAAGTTATATGGGTCAACGACGAACGTCAGTCCCTAGTCTACTTAGAAGCTTTCTGAGCTACTTAGCAAAGTTTAAGTTAAGTATGGGCTGTTCGGTTTTGTTTTATTCAAAACCAACATGCTACTCGGGTTTCCTTGACACTTCCCGCCACTCGGCATTCGGTCCGGAGACACAAACGCCCTCTGTGTTCCGAGTCATCCTGTTCTGTCCTACCTCCTCCTTCTTCATTCTCTTCACTGGAAATCGAAGCCAGGAAGCTCACAATTGAGGATGTGCAGGAAGCTACCAGGGTTATGTTCGTATGTTGTTGAATTATTCGTTGGGGTTTGCATTGTTCAAAGTGTATGCTATTGTGAGTACTCATATGGTTTTTCATACCTTCTTGCTCTTGATACAATCCATTTATTGGTAGCCAACGATTTCAAAGTTGTTAGTGGACACGAAGGAACTTGGGTCTTCGACAAATGTTTAGAAATGTTACGCTGATGCTAGTGCTATTCTTGCTCTCGACATGTGTATCCGAACTAAAACTCCATTCATATCCAGACCGAAATCCTAGTTCGTAGGTGTCATCCTTCCTCTTTTGCGGCTTCCTCTTTTTAACAAGCAATCTTCATCTTCGTTTATTGGCTTCGGATTGGACAAAGGATGGGGATCAAGGATATACTTGAGACACCGGAGGCGTTCAAAGAATGGATTGAGGTACGTTAGAGTATTCTTTTCTATCCATTAAGGAGAAGAAAGCTGACTTAATGTGCTCCTCCCCTTTTCCTACCCCTTCTTCCTATCCTAGTGTCAATCACACACTCACCCTCAGCTCCCCACCCATCTTGTCGACCCGAACCGTTTTTTTCTCCCTAACTACCACTCCAGTCCTACGAGGCAGAGAATATGGTCTCAGAAATCGTCAAGTCACATTACACACCACGGAAGAATTGCTTCGCGCTGTCCACGAATTCTTGGGGATAAAAAGTTTTGCGAGAAGACTGACGATTTGCGCTTGTGAGGAGAGGATTTGGATTGCTATGATGTATGTTTTCTTCAACGTTTTCTTTACGCTCCCCCCTTCTCTCTTTTAATCCGCCTCGTACGATTAGAACCATATGCTGATACCTTTTCTTTCTCTCTTCAGGCGACCGGCCCAACTAGGATAGCTCCACCATCCTCCACACCATTCAAATCCATCTCACTCGTCCAATACCACTTCTGTTTCACCCGTCTCTCATCGAATCCAAGTTTCCCCGTTGACCCTGCCCTACTGAAATCTTCTGGATCTGGCCAGCTTCCACGTATGCATCCTCGGTGGTTCCAAGCTAAATCATGGGGATGAGTGGAGGTGTGACCAGTATAAGATTGAGGAGATGGGTCCTTTGAAGTTTGATAAATGTGAGCTGGGTTCTCAGAGGTTTTTTTCTTGCTTTACTGATTTCCGTTTTTTTTTTCCTTTTCGCTTCCTTTCTTCCTTCCTTGCCTTCTTCCCGATATCAAAATGCCACCACCACCCTTCACCCTCGCCCTCGTCCTCCCTTTCTTCGCCCTGTTCCACCACCGCCATCCACTCTCCTAGCTGGCAAAGAAGAAGTCCTTCATATGGCTTCACAGTTCTACGGCAGGTGTCCTATTAGGGTATAACCCGCAGCCCGCTTGGCTGTTTTAGCCATGAAGACTATCGAAAATACGACGAAGCGCTTGGGTGGTGTTGGTATGCAGTTGGGGCGTTGAAGCGCTGATCGGGCTTTGAGGCATATCTTGGATATGCAGCTACCTTACTGGTTTGGTTAGAATCGAGAGTAGCTGGGGCTGTGGACGTGTATATTATATAGGAGGAATAAATGAAAAGGATTTCTTCTCATACGGTGATGTTGGACAGAAAAGTCTACCATTTAGGTGAGGGAGGTCAACGCCAGCTGACACGTAAGAAGTCTTCGAGTTAGATTTATCATACATAAGGTATACTGTTACACACAATACACAGAACTACGTTGAAATTCATATATAGAATAAATAACCACAACCTTGAATTGTACACAATCATACAATACACATTGCACGCACACCTCGTCCATCATTACGCTCATTATCTTGAACACTTCGATACCACGGATAGCAGCTCCATCAGGCAGACGTGAGGCAAAAAAAACTCTTGCTCATCAGGGGTGCCGGTGAAAGGGTTAGGCAATGTAGATTGTCGAGTGATGGAGTCTGGGATAGTGTTGTGGATAAATCTATGGATGTGGTTCTCGGAGGTGGTGGAACCAAGAGTGGATTTGAGAGCCAGACGTCGAAGTATGTGAGGACAGGCGGGAACTGGAGTTGTTTTGTTGACATGTTTGTAGAAGCGGGGGAAGTATCGAGGTCTCTGGCTGCTTTCCCTTTATTTTTACCACCAGACTGTAACCCAGCTCTGCAAAACCAGAACAATCAACTCAACTGCTATAATCTTCCTCCAGACACCCACATCCACCTTCTCCACCACCACCACCTCCCCTCCCTCCCGCTCCTCTCGAGGCTCCTCCTACTCCTCCCGACATTCCCGTCCCCAACTACTCTCATCCCGAATTCACTCTGTCGTCCTAAAATACCCAACAACAGGCTTCAATCCCCGACTCTCACACCCTTCGAGCAACTCCCTACACCTCCTCACAGCCTCCTTCGGCTTCAAATCCGATATCGTCCCAGCTCTAGGTGGAAGGACCGTTTCATCATCCCTCACTCTTCCTATCCCTCTTAATCCTAGCCCGAACGAACCAGCCAATTCATCCTTCTCCTTGACGTCTTCTTCGTCGAGGATACTGATGTAGGAGTAGGAGAGTAACACGGACATATTGCCAGTCCGCTGTGGTCGTATTGTTGACGATTAGGTCGGGGAGTGTAAGCCGTTTGGGTTGAGAGGTGGGATACAGATCGGTGCCCAGAGGTGTGTAGGGGGAAGTCGGAGGGGGAGAAGTAGGTTAGAATTTTGAAGGAGGCTAGGGTGTGGAAGGAAGAAAAGAAGGGACGTTGAATTATTTTGGTTAGTTCCAAGTATTGGGAGTGGGTTGACGTATTTGCATCGCCATTTATCACCGTCAGAAGGAACTCTAGGCCTAGGTTGGGTATACAGAGTGATTGAAAGGAGGATGAGGTTGGGTTTGTATCGTATGTGGTGTTGCGTCGTAGATTGTTTTACTTGAGGACTCCGCTAGTGACGTGATCTCTGGATCAAGCACTATGAGTCTGAGGTCAAGGCCATAGGAATATAAGGGTGTAATGACAGGGCATGAGCCGTATACGTGCATGGATGGCTGAAAAGTTGAGGATGGAGGTAGGGAGGAGGTAGGGGTGTGGGAGTCGAGGGAACGGAAATGGAGAAGGAATTCGGAGAGATCCGTGCAGGGAGCTATCCTTGTGCCATCATGTATGTCGATGAGGCATCCCCAAGCTATTAAAATTCGACAAGGTTATGGACACCTTCACCTTCAAGACCTGAGCGCTTAAACCGGTGTCAACCGTCATCATCATCATTGTTTTCCTCATCAGCCTTCACCACACCAATTCCAATCCGTTCACCGGATTCATGCCTTCTTCCGTCTTCTATCTTCCTTCTTTGTGTACCCCACAGCTCAACCACTCCAGAGAAGATGAGCCTGAGTGCGAGCTTCATCAAGCTATACAGGCGAGTACAAGTCCAACAATTTCGTTGTGGATTGGAATCCAGCGGCAACGGAACCATGGTTGTTGACTTGATACAAAGATGCAAGGACGTGCATGCAGCATGGATGGACGCAGATGATAGCTGGATACAAATGATAGCTGGAGGCATTGATAACGAAGGAGGTGGAGGGGATGTAGAGAGAAAGGAGAGAAAGCAAAAGAAGGAAACCCGCGAGGGCCATTCCTTGACTATGTGCGTGTGTCGAGTATGGGCAAGCAGCGAGCAGGGATGATCGAGCAGGTCTTATGCTAGCGCTCGAAGCCGTCACCCATCTGAGTTCATATATATCATCGTAGAAACGACAAGCTGACGGGTTCTTAATGAAAGCTCCGCCGTGGTGAGAAAGGTAGGAACAAGTAGGTTGAGATGATGTTGGGTCATGACGACTTCGAACAAGGGAAATGATAGAACAAGGAGAAATTAGTTCATGCGGTATTCCTGGATAGAAAAAGACACACTGAGTACGCAGCTACGCCATTCAATGTCTTCTGTATTCATAGAACCCCGGCAATGTATCATCGAGTTTTTTGAAGCTTCACCGGCAACCCCAGGCCCAATGAACAATGAATCAACAGCATACCCCATCGCTCCGAAGACTCAGAAAAGCCGAAGAATGCTGTTGGGATCTAGATGAATTCAAGGTACGTGAGTTTACACAGCGTCGAAGAAGACTGAGTATGAGCTGACCAGGTTACTATGCATGAAGCGCTACCAGCTATCCTTCAAATCACTGACAATATATCCGGGTCGTGGAACAAACATAGTGTTGTCAGTAGTCGACACCGAAGAGACAAACACGAGAAGCTGCAATGTCGATGGCTCGGTGATCGATGTTCTCCTGATTAACCAGGTGGAAGAGATTGGTGGATTGGAGGAAAAGGAAGAGAGAGAGACGAGAACGAACAGCCACTGGTACTCGGTCCGGTACATCACATGCGTGTTTTCATTCTCCACAACGTCTCAGACGCTCTCAGACGACGACGACGACGCTTTCGCTGACACGAACGACGACGACCGACCATGGGTAAGTTCTAATTGCTCTCACAAAATACAGCTAACTCTTCTATCAGGTATTCCATCGATAAAATCAAACCCAAGAAACTCTTTTTCGTGGCTGCCGTCGACGGTGTAGCTCCTTGAGCAAAGATGAACCATCAACGTTGTCGTCGTTTTTGTACAGCGAAGGAGGCTAGAGAAGTACAGGAGAAAGCTGAATCGAGAGGCAAGAAGCTTTCAGACGAGAAAGCTTTCGATAGCAATTGCATCACACCTGCTACACCTTCTTTGGTCCACACTGCAGGAAGAAAACACAATCAGGGTTATTGGGAAACACAATCAAACACAATTTGTCCAGTCAAAATGATTGTGTTTTGACCGCAATCATGTTGAGCGAGTCCCTAACGCAATCATTTTGAGTGCGTGAAAAGATACTACAATCATTTTGAGTGCATGAAAAAATACCACAATCATTTTGAGACACCTTAATATCTCAACACAATCATCTTGAGCAGAACATAGACAACATGAATTCCAGCCGGTTCATGATTGGCCCAAGTTGAATGACCCGGCCAGCGACGGAGCTCTATGCCGAGCTCAAGCCATACTTGTTGCTCAGGTGCGGCGAAGAGCTGGCAAGCTCGGGCCATCGCAGAACCCTACGCAGAACCTGGCAAAAACTGCCAGTGCCACACGGCTTTATCACGTGGCTGCTTGATGATGTCATCCTACGTCACCCGTGTCAGTCCGAGAACTTCAGGACTTTGCGCAAGTCTTCCTCCCCCCATTCTTTCTTTCCTCCCCTCACTCTCCTCACCGCTCGTCGTCATCGTCGACGGCGGCCTCATTAGTAAATTAAATAGGCAACTTCAACCACTTTCAACTCCGCCCATCACGTAAGGTCAACTTGGTGGCCCAGCTTCTCCAAATATTCTCGATCCTCGGACAGCACTTCTCACCCACTCTGGGACTGACTTCCATATCAAATATGCCAGGTGCCGTATTTTACATGTACTGAAGGATTGAAGCGCATATATTAGGCTAGGAACATGTAGAAGAGATGAAGACTGGCAGGTACGCTAATCATCGTAGTCTTTCATATGCACCAGCTCATATTCGCCCCAGGCAAACTTCTCGTCCTCGAGACTCGAGCCAAGTATCACATGAGTGGAAATCCATCCGGTTTTGCTAAGTCATTTTTCGCTATTCATACGCTGATCTTGTTGACTTAGTGAGCTACTCTTAGCTTGCGAAGCGTGTGTGCCAGTGCAGTCACCTCTTCATGCAGTCACCTCTTCGTGCAGTCACCTCTTCGTGCAGTCACCTCTTCATGCAGTCACCTCTTCCTGCCACGTAGTCGGAAATCAGAGACGGAAATCAAGTTTGCTTTATCAAGTTCGGTTCGTGGTTGGTTTGCGAAGGTTGTTACATACGTAGCTGATGCATAAGGTATTTCAGATGAGATTTGATACCACTCAGATGTACGTATGCTTTCGTCGAGTTCACCTGTCTTTAGTGTTAGCCTGTACCTACTATACATAGTCAAATATATTTGATCTCGAAATGTTCATTAGACGGCGAGATGAGCTGTAAATACCCAGTACAGCTGAGGGTAGGGTAGCCCTGAAATCACAATCCTTATGATTGGAATTGCACTCATAATGATTGTGAAAATGTTCATTAAACTGTGTTTTTGCACGAATTATGATTGTGAAACACAATCATTTTCAACGAGGCTTTTTTCGAACTCACTCGCTCTGATTGTGTTTCACAATCATTGCACTTGGGAAACACAATGGTTGTAATTGGGTTTACTTTCCACAGTGTCCAGCTCGAAAAAGCCGAAATGATTCACTCAAATCTACCTCCTTCATCTTTCCCTCGATATCGATTTCCATTCTATCGCAGAGTCCCTACTATTCCCCCACTCTCTCGAACGCATCATAGACGAGTTCATCCTCCTCGCCGTATTCATCGGGAACGACTTCCTACCTAACCTTCCTGACCTCCACATTCATGAAAAAGGCTAAAACATTTATTTCTACGCTTGCTGGGGCCTTTCATTCGTCACTTGCATGGGATGAGTACGATGAGGATGGGAATAATCTTCTTTTGTTTATACCGTTCGTTCCTGCGCCCATACACCTCAAATCCTTTTCGAACTCCCTATCTGCATCCACAGCCGATTCCCCTCCAACACTACCACCGGATTCCGAGTCCGACTCAGAAAACGAAGCATTCCTAGCAGCCATCTCCCGCGTCTCATCGAAATATTCCTCCCTACCCACCTCCGCCCCTCCCTCCACCGCTTTCGATGACTGAGCCTAAGCTTCCCTTGAAGCTAACGAAAGGGAGGGGAAAGTGCCGACGAAGAGAATTCGGAAGAGAAAGAGGGGGATGAGGAGGGAGAKGRGGAGGGTGAAGGTGAAAGGGAGTGAAGGAAGTGAAGAAGGGTATCGAGCAATTTATGTTCAATTTTGAGCTCGAAAAGCCTTTTAGGCCTTTCGAACAGGTTATGGGCGCTGTACCCGCTGCAAGTAGAGAACATATACCCGCTGCGTATCGAGTACGTCGTTCTTACCTTTTCATCCACTTCCCTTGCTAACGTTCTCATTTTTCTTATCACTTCATTAGGACCTAATGACGGACCCAACATCCTCAATAATCTCCTCCTATCCCTTCGCCTTCGTGTTACTGGACCTGTTGAAGTTACGAATTCGGAATGAAATGGAGAAGTCGTGCTTTTCCTCTGTGCGTTCTGCCAACTGAGGTGCCGCCAAGCGGTCCTCCGTTGATCGGATCAAATTGATTAGTCATGCTTTTGTCCGCGTCCGCCTTTTGTTGTATCCTGGTGACTCTTTTGCTACGCTCCGTTTCTCTCTGTTCTTTTGTTCTTTCCTTTACAGTTCCCGGCTATGAGCCCGTCTCCGCTCGTGAGCCTCTCTTCCTCTCCATTCTGTGTATATATGTGGTATGTGTATTTACGCTACCATGATATGTTTGAATTCACATAACTTAGTTTTCTCCAACGTACTACGTGGTAGAGATCTTGTATACAACACTGTATTCGTAACTGGGAGATATCCTACACCCGGACATACCTCGCTTCAGGCGGTAATACGATGACGGCGTCTGTGATTGCAAGATCTACGACCATGATGATCCTCAACGGTGCATTTGAAGTGGCGCCGTCTGCGACTTTGACGGGGTCATCATGGGGTCATCATCGGGAGGATCGACAACTCTGGCTTCTATCTCGTCTTCGTGTAATCTATCTTCATCAAGTGCTGGCATGAAGATGTTAAGTGTGCTCGGAGTGTTAGTCTTGCTCGTTACTCGGATTTCGGCTGTTTCCCTGAAATATGGTACGTTCCTCTCACTTCAACCGCGATAACAAGCTAAACTAGTTTCCCTAAATATAGCAGATATCCAACCTTTCACTTTGGAAGGTGTGTTCCACGCGTGTAGTCAGACGCGCTCCAAGGCCGACTACTACAACAAACATCCGTTCCTTGTGATGCTTTGCCACTAGCTCGGGGATCCTAATGCTCTTGGCTCTACTCTTGCTGTCTTGCCGCGTTCTTCGTCACCTCTGCCTTATGATGAAGAAGACGGTTACAAACTACTAGAGAAGGAGGGGCGAAAGGGCTGTATCTGGGAGTTCTCCACCCTCGCGCCAGTCGACGATGAATAACAGAAAGAATTGGTCACATAAGACCTGGTACGAGGACCCTTGCCAAAGGCTCCGTCAATGTTTTCACTCAACCAGGTGGTGAGCGCTCTTCACATACCTATGTTACCATTCCTTGACAGCCTGCTAGTTCGCAGCTGATCACCGACGACGGCGAGTGGAAGAGTTCAGCATTGAGGTGCTCAAAAAGGGAGAACGAGTCAACGTAAATGTTTCACTCACGTATATCTGATGGTAGGTGCTTTATAAAGCTTGGTAGTTGCAGCCTAGCGAGATCTAATTGTTATTAGAGGCACGGTCATCTCAATTCATCTCATCCTTAACCTCATATTAACTCGAACTGTTACGTGTCTTCTGCAACAGTGGTACACTGGTCTAAGTATATTGGCTGATCTATCTCTGCTCCTGCAGAGGTGTCGACATACCCATGTTCCTCATGCCTGTTATCAAACAGATGCTACCTTAAGTTGTGTCTGCGTGTTCACGCTTACTGTACACTGACCTTCTTTGTGTTGATAGTAAATGTTATCATGTTGATCATACCCATCCTCCGGCTGCGTGTTAAGACTTTGGTCACTCACTCCCTCTGTGCCGCTGTTATACTGTTTCTTCTCATGTTTGGGCTATATGTTGTTTCTCTAGGCACACCGGCTTTCGCCTTGTTCGTGGATCATGCTCTACTCCTGAATTTCTTGTCCGTATCCTTAGTGAACGTCCTCTTGTTCCCCATTCTCCCTCTCTGTATCCATCTCGCTTTCGCTTACTTTCCTTTCTTTGTTGACAGGGTTTTAGAAGCGGTGAAAATTAAAACGATGTTGGTCAATAGTATACTACATATCTTTGACCTGCGACTTGTTACAAGAAAGGACCATCCTTGATACCACCGGTTTCCCCTTTTACTTCGACTCCTACATGACTATGTCTCCTTCCCCTGCGCTCGCCATGTCCGATCCTCCCATCTCTTGGTCCTTCTCCGTCGTCTCCCTCCTGTCCTGGTCGCCTTGGTCTTCCGCAATAGCCCTTACCTCGTCGCCTCCGCTACCCGTTTCTTTGTGCACGTTCGCCGCTCTGGCACGCTTAGATCTCTCCTGCGCCGCCATCTCACGTTCATGACCTGTCTTCCTTTTCAACTTACCTTGGTAAGCCTCCTGTCTTTTTCTCCTTTCCGCCTCCTGTTCAATGAGATTTCTAGAGCTTGTCTTTATTTGGACATGTATAAATATAACTTACCTCGGTGGCACTCGAATCTAGCAAGGTGACGCATCGGAGGACGCCCACCATCCTGTATTTGTCTTTACCAGTCGGTACAGCACACAAGCTTACTTGGACTTCTACGATGTCTCCCACCCTTATGTTACTCGGGCTTATTTTGATAAACCTGCAAGGATTGAGATATGCCCACAGTTAGTAGTGCCTTTTGTGTTCTCGTTTACTCACCTTTGTTCGCCTTCTCCATTGACTTTTCTTTCCAGGTACTCCACTTCGTTCTCGCTTAGGTGTACGTGTGTATTACCGGCCATGCTGCTCAGGATACCTTTAGGGTCCACCTCCGCAGGAAAAGGTACCGCTTCCTCATTCTTCGCGGCACTTCGAGAGGTGAAGTATCGATTGGAGACTTCCAAGGCCGGACTGCCTCGGTAAGTGGTGTTCATGTGGGTCGGCTCCATTCGGCGTTCATCGATGTGTCTGCGAAACATAGATTCCACCACCCCTACCCCGGTAACAGCTTCCTCAAAGGATAAAGTGCCTAGCCCGGTTACGGTGAGGGCCTGGCGAAGGTGTCCCACTTTCGTGTGCCTGTGTTCTGTTAGATTTGCGCCCGATGTTTTGCTTTGCCATGTACTCACTTTCCAGGCCGACTAAAAACTGGCGGGAGGTCCTTCATGACAACTACACCTTGAAGGCGAAACACAATTTCTTCTAGTCCCTCCTGGTCTGCCACAACCAACCTCCATGCTGTTGGTACACCGGTTTCCATCGCTTTTACAGAATCAGGCCAGCTCTCCATCTGCGGCGTTATTAAAGTTAGTTAGCAAAGGTCTCTTCCCTTTATCGGCGTAACCATTTTTGCTGACCTGGACCAGACTGCTTAGGCTGGGGGCTGCGTCTTCCACCTCTTTTCTGATCTGCGCGTACATCTCCAACGTCTCACCTAATCCATGTTTCACTGGTTAGCTGGGTACTTCCACGGTTAGTAAGACTCACTGGCTCCGATAGTATCGTATTGATTGTCCATCGTAGCACGGCCTTCAGTTTTCGTGGTGTTCCCGATATTTGTCTTGAGATGTTTTGTGTATAAGGCGGGTTAGCACTTGGGAGGTAAGAATTATTCCAGTTCGTCGTGAAGGTACTGAATATTACTGCTTAAGCAGAAATAGCGAGCTAACCAGTTTTGCCCAGATATCAATATGGATATATTTTTCTTGTAACACGCAGTGTACTTCTGGCTAAACTGGGTCCCCTATCTCGGGTTTCCTCCTGGCGTCCTTCTGCACGGTACTGCCGTTCTGTTTTATCTGACCTCGGGAAAGGTTGTTCTCCAAAAAAAGGAAAAAAAAAATTAAAATAAATTGATATCAAAAATTCTATGGACTTTCTTGTACACCTGTCTAACCTATCACTCACGGAGCTTTCCTTGCTCCGCCTAGTTGTGCAGCAGTTACAAGTCAGCTGTTCAACCGTTTCTTCGCCTTCTACCCCCCTGCTAACGCCCTCCTTCTTTAGGTCTTCCTTCATCTTCCTTTATAATATGCAAGCAAGCAATCTGTGTCGCCTCAACGCCCCTTCAACTCCCAGATTATCTTTCTTATGTCCGCTACTGACAGTTCCGTTCCTGCCCCTCCTGTATTGGGCCAACATCTGGCTTTTTGTGAAGTCGGATCTAGGGTTACCATTACTTGCGAGGTCTTAAATGTGTGTTTTACTGTGTCCCTTGGCTTATGGCACTGACTCTAAGCCCTTTGTTCAAGCATTTTGGGGAATACGTTGACGCTAAAACAGCTGACGACTTGACAATTCTGATTTTGGACCAGTCTGTGAGTTGTTTTATCTTCTCAGTTAGCTTCTCCGGTTCCCTTACGTTTCTGCTTTCAAGTCTGTGTCTCCGAGCAAGAAATACGTAACTGTGGTTGGCTGCGTGCTGAACGAAACGACGGTCTGGGCTGAACGTATAATTCCATTGTGCGACGAACTAGGTAGGAGATTCGACTTTTTAAATCTTTTTTTTTTTTTTGGGGGGGGGGGTTTATATTTAATTTTTTAATTAAGCTCGCTGACTGACCCTTTCCCTGTTTTCGTTCAGACTTAGCTCTTATTTGTCAGCTAGTTCTGAGTATTCGAAGCCCTGATTTCTGTGGTCTCTTTGGTTGGGATCCTTTGTAGAAGTTTCACTCCCTACCCCTGTAATGTATACCTCTGGCCTTCTTGTGTCATAGGTCTCCAAATCATATGTTTTGCCTATCTGATAGGCAGTCGTGTTTCTTATGCTGGTGAGAGCTTGAAAATATTTGTGTGTTTTTTACATTTTTTGCTGCACATTTAGTCTTCTCCCTTGGCGGGGCTGGTCTGGTACGTATTTGTTCTTGTTGTTCACTGTATTACACTATTTAATGTAAAGTATGACAGCTTCTCTGGCTGGTTTTACCGTCTTCTTTGGATCTCTTATCCGGGAATTCCTTCTCTTTTTTCCGCCCTGGTCTTTCACGAGCTCTACCTTCTTGTATTTTTTTTCTTGTTCGTTGCATTTTTTGTGTCCGTGGTCAGACTGTTCTGGTATGTCTTATCTTTAGAAATCTGTTTTTATTTGTTCATTTCTTTTTCTATAGATATCTTTTTGCATGAATCCGTTACCGCCTTATTTCAGCGAGATCGGAATTGTAGTTCGTTTGCCCTTGGTGACTTCTCTGTCAGTTTGCTACTGGTATGGCCTATCTCTGAGATGAATCTCTGCACTGCTGATACTTCCAATTTTGTGTCTACAGGCATCCGGTACCTTCTTTGGGCGAATAGTACCTCGGACTTGCTACTTCGTCGCCCACTGTCTTTAATTTAAGCCTCTATTTATTCAATTTAATCAATTGACTTTTTCGACCGCTAGAAAATATATATTTCTTCAGCGCTGGTATAAAGAGCAGGCAACCTGTCCTGTGGCAGTAAACAAACAAAGACCTATCTCTTCTCCTGCTATCATCGTACTGCGGTCTCTTCTTTACTTCCTGCTGCTTTTGTGAATATGGATACTGCTTCAGAGCCTTCCACTCCCACCAAAGTTCGTACTAAACCAGTTCAACCAACCTCTCCCTCTCTGTAAGTTGGCTGATTTGGAACCTTTTCACTCTGAGCCGTACTTACTTTTCTTTCACTTCTCTAGAAAAAAACGAGCGGCCCCTGCCCAGAAAGAGTTTGTTCCCTCTTCCTTATTCATACGTGCAGGGAGGGTTCTCATTGGTTGTTTCTTTATTCAGTCACCCGTCTCCTAAAAAGCGGGTGGTCCAGACTTCCGCACCTCACCCTGTGGGTGTCAAGAGCGGGCCCCTCGAAAACGCCCCGCGTCGTTCCACTAGGCCATGAGTATTCCACTGTTAACTTTCTTTTGCATCCTGACCTGTTTTTAGTAGTGTTCCGACTGCTAAGAAGTTGTATAAGGACACGGAAGAGTAAGCTTAACTCCTTTTATTCACTAATCTGATTGCCTAATCTTATTCACCTTCCTCTCTGTTCCTCTTTGCTAGGGATGCCGATATCCCCCCTGTCTCTAAAGGTGTCTCTTCCAAGGATAATGCCTCTGGTGTGGGCCATGCTCTCAGCAGCGAACCAATCGAGTAAGCTTCGTATACCTATTGTTTTCCTTGTTTCCTTTGTACAACTTACTTTATTTCTGGTAGGCTGACTTCTGATTCTGATGGTGACTGTGACCAAGACGTACCTACTGCTCAGACCATGCTAAAGGATTTCACCTTGGATTCGCCTACTGTCCCTCATTCCTCTTCTGGCTTAGAGGGTGGATCAAGGTCTCCGTTGAGCAGGTGTGTTGGTATTCTGTTACTGTCCCTTTTCAATTGCCCTAACTCAAACCTATCTGTTTCAGTCCTGGTAAGGCTCGTATCGTAGCAGGCAAACGCCGTCTGCCCCCTAGACCGAAGCCTAAATACAAGGGTGTTAATCCTTCTTCGGGATCGGAGCGGGCTGAGTCTTCCAAAGCACCTCTGCGTGTTTCTGCTAGGGCTCTGGCTGCCCTGGAGAGGGCTTTGACTCCCTCCGAGGAGGAAGATCTCCCGGCTCCTCATAACATTATGTCTAAGCCGGCTAAGAAGTWASTMCCKCTYKGTTTTTTTTTTTTTTTCTTTTCTCTCTTATTTTATTTTATTTTATCTTTTCCTGTGTCTCTTTGTGCGTCTGACTGACTGATTGGTCTTTGGCTCACAGGAATGTAACTTTGCCCCGAGGGGCTACTAAGAGCAAAGTAGTGCGTGTTCAAAACAGAGAACCTTTTATTTGGGAAATCCTGGAAGAGAAGCTAGGCCCTTTGGTTCTGCCAAGCGACTCAGGGGATTTGTCAGTAGAAGGCCTCAGCAATGACGAGGAAGTGTTGGATGACCAAGGTGATGCCTTGTCTTTGTCAACTGATGCAGGTGAACCTGGCCAGGCCGAGACGGATGTGGGAGAACCTGGCCAGGACAAGGCTGACCTGGAGGAAAGCATTGATTATGAGATGGAGGATGTGTGCGTTTCACCTTGCTTTCGTTTCCTATCAGTAACCTTGCTAATCCACAAGCCCTTTAGGGAAAACCTCTCTGCTTCTGCCGAAGACTTGGAATATGTTAGTGATTCTGAGAATCCACAAGGGTAAGGACGTTTTGATTTTCGCTGTTGAACTTGCTTGGTGATTTGATCTTATAGTTTAAGAGCACAGGGCAAACTGCGCTGCGTAAGGCCTGACTCGCCTTTTCCTGACAGTTCTGAACGGACTGTCCAGGAGCACGAAGTCGGCTCCGCTGAAGAAGGTCTCTGTTCATCTGACAAACAGTTTCTATCTGAGGAGGAGGGTCATGGCTCTCAGGCTGACCCTTCCGACTTGGAGGAGGAACAGGATGCAGAGGAGCCTTCTGTGTCCTCTGCTAAGCAAACTCCTGGACCGGTCTCTTCTCAATCCGGCATGCCACTTGTCCTGGACCCGCTTTTGCAGGACCCCCTCCTCCAAGAGTATTATGCCTCTCTTGCTCCGGAAACCATTCCGCCGTGAGTTTAAGATATATTATAGTATACTGTACCCTAATCAAGTCTTGTTAGATATGCTGCAATGGTTCCGTATGACCTTCGCAACTTGGATGCCTGCGGTGCTTTGTGCATCAGCTATAAAACGCTCTGCCAAAGCCTCCGCTCCAATAACGACAGAGCGTGCGTCTTCTACAACTATGGTTTCTCCTGCTCCCTTGCTCATGAATTTTGTTTGGTCCTTAACAGTCGACTTTGACTGGCTATCCAATTCGAATCTTACGGGGTTTTTCACAACATCTGTCGGGGTCCCAAAGACATCTACTACCATTCCTACGAATGCTTTAGGTTGAGAAGCGCTCAGCGCGAAAATGCTGTCTTTGTTGTTACTGGCGTTCTAAACCGCAGCGAGGTCTCCACCCCTTCTGGAGATTCGTACAAGATTCGATTGTCCTTACTGGAACAAGAATACCAGTTGTTTCAGGCTTCTGTCGGTGCTATCTCTGGGCTCTCTGTCTTTCACGCTCCAGTCTACACTGGTGTTATAGCTTTTTCGACCAAGAAAAGTGGTTTCACTCCTAAATATCAAGACAGTGACTCGAATGGTATGTTGTTTCAACTGACCTGCCCCTTCTTTTATAACGGTCTGTAATAACTTGTGGTCTTGTTAGATGGGTCCTCTGGCGCGTCTGGTTCCAATCTCTTTGCGTCCTCTTCAACGGTCACTATGCCAGTCATTCCTGGATTCAACGTGGGCGCCGTACAGACTGCTGGAGGTTCTAATGGTGTACGATTCCCCCCCTACCGCTTGTATAAGGAGTGTAGTGAGTATTCTAATCTTCTTTACATTTATATTCTACGATGTTTATCTCTACAGTTCCCGTTTATGATGGGCGTTCTGACACTGGTCGAGGAGTCAAGGGTAATGGCTTCGCTTTTAGGGCCAAGGACTGGGATAGTTACGCCTCCCTCCCGAAATACCCTCACAACGAGATCAAGCGCAATTCAGTAGTAACGGTTGGTTTTACTCTTTCTAGATGGGATAATTTGCGGGATGTGCAGTTTAAGACTTGTCATTTCAATGCCCAATTTGCTATTGTTCTCGCTGAGCCCATTGCAGGTGGTGCTTGATGATCCATCTTGTGGATACACCATCTTTCTGCTGCTTTTGCTCGGGCTAATATTCTTTATATATTTTTACCTATCTAAAAATATGTTTCACTTGTTCAAAGTTTGCTAGCCAACTCTTACCGATTGTCTGTCTTTACTGTTATTGGCTTTTGTTATTCTTAACTACTTTTATTTTTTGTCTGTCAACCAACTAGTGTCGTTCCTTAGACTTTCTTTGTATATAGTCACATGTTCAAATTGATATATCTTGACTGTTATTGAGTGCTAAATGGTTACATGCAGTACGACAACTAAGTTACAGGAAAAACTGGGTCCTTTTTCAGCCAATGGTTTGTATCGCATCTAGAGTCCATACCCATATCTCTGGCTTTGGCAATGGTAGTTACCCCAAGCTCGCTAGTTTGAAACATAGTGGCCTGGTTAAACCAGACGATTGAACCCCTTCCCTCTGCCTCCTGCCACTTACTATCGCCCTCGTGAGTGCTGCAATTGCAGAAGAGGGGTTGAGAGTTTTCCTGTGTAGGCCTTTCCCTGTTTGCGGTTACCACGATAGGAAGTTCTGTAGTTGAGTATGTGGTGTCAAAGTCTTTGTTACAGAGTAAGGCGAAATAAGGCCCTTACCAGACAAGTCAATGTTAAAGTGTATGAACAGTGAGGAGGGGTAAAGTAGAAACACGCCAGGGGGTAGCTCTAACACTATACCCGCCTCCCATATAACCAACCAGCATTTTTCACAATGGTTGAAGTGACCTTTGCAGTTAGTATAGGGTATAAGCAAAAACGTTCCTGATATATAGAGTTTTGTAGCTCACCATAGACAAATACCATACATACACCAAGAGCGATGTTCTTATGATCAACGTGAGGCAGACAGAATACTCTCTTAACCTCTTTTCTGGGTGCGTTTAGACACCAATTCCAGAACAGTCCAAACATGGGCTCGATGTTGTAGGTCTCCTTCATATATATGGCGGATGCTTGGTAACGTCGAGCTATGGCTGGAAAATTGTCTGAGAGTATTCGACAGCCAAATTTCCTGTTAATCTAATTAGGGTCTCGTGAACTCTTGGTATCTTTTCCTCACTCACGTTAGTGTGTCGAATGCACTGCCTGGCTTGAAAAATGCCTGAATCGTCTCCGCGTTCTCTTTGTGCCATAGACTCAAGGAGGGTATCTGTGGTATATACCTTTGAGATGGTGCTTCAACAGGTTGTGCAAGAAAGGACACACCTCTTTGTTATTGCGGTCATGCCCAGCAATTGAAAACCAGTGAAGACCTCTGGCGTTTTTCAGCCTATCTTGTTCTTTGAAAGGGTGTTTTACTGCAACGACGAAGTCTTGAGCAGCCTGATTAATGGCTGGGAGCAGTTGTGTCAGCATAAAGGGGCTGAGGCTAGATCTGTATACGAAAAGGCGACCAAAGTCATCCGTAACGCATGTGCGAACATGGCTTGTAGGTCAGGCACCGGTCATACAAAAAGATGAAAAAGTGGTATGCTGTCATTAGCCTAAAGCCCGATCTTTAGATGTTACCACTCACGCTTGATAAGGCACTTTGGTCAGTTCCGACAATAACCGGGCTGTACCACCTCGCTCTATGTCCCTTCTGATTTTTGCCCTAAAGTCCTTCTTTGCATTAACGCCGCTCCATCAGGTGGTGGTGTGCCTGGGGTCTGCCTGCACGTCGAACCTGTTGGCTTGCAGTACTTCCGTGTTGGGACTGGCTTTCAGTTTCCTCTTGTAAGCTGCAAACTGTTGCCTTCGTTGTGCCTTCCTCTCTTTCCCTGTCAGTCCTGAGCCGAGACGCGGTTTGAATTTTTCGACAGCATCCTGTGTTGGTCTAACTCTAAGACCCCGGTTATTGCCTGAAGGTGTCAAGTGTGCATAAGTAAAGCCTCACCTGGTGTTTACCACTACGTCGGGTGGCTGCACCGGCTTGGTATTCGTAACCCCTCTCAGCTTGCTGAGCAGTGGTATGATGAGGAATTTGCATTCGAGAATGTGAAAATTGAATGCCTACCTGTCTTTACGCTGGCTGCTATGCTTAGTCCTCCTCTTGGCAGGTATCGTGATCTTATTTGGTGTTTCCTCTTCGCTTTTCTCGTTTTCACTGCTAGATTCTTTGTTACGTTCGCTCTCCTCGCTGGACAATTCGGTTAAGTCGCTCAGACACTCCAGGTCATATAGATTATGTGGTATTTCAGGCTCGGTGCTATATCGTGTGGTTATCGTAAGTCTTGCACAGTCAGTAACGAAACTTTGGTACCGAGCTTACCTGTGCATGCCGTTCCTCTCTATCGTCGTGCTTTGTAACTGGTTGAAACTAGGATCGGCGTTGCGCAGGTCTTCAACTTGCGAGTTTTGTCTGATTTGCGCGACGAACGGCAAACTGACACGCGCCTTCGTGTTATGCGTGTCATCGCCAGTCAGTGCAAGAATAGGGAAGCTACGTATCAGTTGTAAGTATCTGGCAGTCTAGTGAACAATGCTATGCAGTAATAACTTACTACTGGTTGGTCTTCTCAATTACAACCAGTCTTTCTTGCTTTGCCTTTATACGTGCAGATCTTCTGCGCTCGACGTCAGCCATGAGCGCACACAACGAAAACGCCGTGTTACAAGTGCCGATCATACACCAAATTGTCACCAGTTACACTGTTACATTCTGTCACATTACTCTCTTTGCCGCACTCGCCGCAACGTCTCCAGTCTCGTAGCTGCTCGGACTCCCTCTAGTGTTCTTGCGACCTCTGGTGTTATCAGTCGTGCGCCGTGTGTATCCTTCGGTTCGATTTATATGCGCCATTATGTGTCATTATATAGTTTGTTCCTGACTTGTTCGTTAGAAACGCTCTGCTTGGCCGGGTTCGAAATTTGGTGCATAGGACTGGTGGTACGTGGTTATATTATGCTTGGCCGGGTTCGAAAATTGGTGCATAGGACTGCTGGTACGTGGTTATATTATATTCAGTCTCCTCTACCTTTCTAATCTTATTTGTATTCTAAACTCTCTCCTCTATTTCTGTGGCATGTAGTTACTGCATCTTACTGTCGGGCGCCGACTCAAAATTTTTCAGCTCTCTGCATCTGGCGAGACCGACAGCCTCTACGCGGTTATATGAGTGCATATTTTATTCTAGTTTACCTGATGCCTGCTGACGTTCGCGGAAACCGGCTCCCTTTAGAATTTTGACGTTTGCCTTAGCCGAAGCAGTTGATCCACTTAAAAATTTTGTCATTTTACCCGCAATGGTTGGTAGGAGGTATGGATGGTGGAATGCGTGGTTTCGAGAGGGGTTGAGAGGGGGCGGCGGTGGCCGTTAGTAGGATTAGAGAGGAGAGGGGGGCGGGGCGACCATAGAATTTGAGAGGGAGACCACGTTTCATCTGCCTAGCTTTTTCCCTGTAGCGAGTCCACGTACACTTGCTGTGTATTCAAAATCCTGTATGGCTGTCCCCTTCGTATTGAGTGCCTACTATCTACTTGCATGTGGTGTCCGCCCGCACAGTTACTTCGTCCCTGCATGCCTTGTTCTTTTATCACGCGGGCCCAGGCAACTATTCGGTACTTGTGTCATGAGACTCCTGGGCCCTTGTGAAGGTTGGTAAACGTATACATGCAGGGCAGCCCCCGTGTAATGCACGCTTGCTCCAGTCCTCGACGTCGGTGCTCTCCTCTCTAGGCAATGCTTCGATACTTGGCGTCATTTAGACTCCTAGAGATTTGAGCGCCGTAGAAAGGACGATAGCAACGAGCAGGGACAAGGGAGTCGGGAATTAACTTAAACAATGGCTGTATCAATAGGTATAAAACAATCGCATCGAGCTTTTCGTTGAGTAGCTCACGATAAACAACGGACTTAGGGGCGCGTTTTATAGCGCGACTGTGTCACGTGAACATATGATTCTGTCACGTGGTCTCTGTTTGTTGAATCCGTTCAACAGAGTATTACCACAGTACTGTGTATTATCTCAACGTCAGTCTCTGCCTTGTCATCGACAATGAAACTGCCCGTCTCGTTCTGGCTTGTCGCCTTTATCCTGTCCGTCTACAACACATTTCAATGGGCTGCTCTGAGCCATAGTCGCGCACCAGGTAGCCTGAAAATATACTTGTATGTATCGATGCTGAATGTTTTTGCTTTACTGGCAGTTCTTCTTCATGCAATGCACGGCGGCTCGCTGGAAGACAATATCGTGTCTGCGGCTAATTCCAGCAGCTCTTTTTGTGAGTTTCGTCGTTGTGTTACGTTTCTGTTAGCCATCGTTTTCTAATCCGCGTACATTTCTTAGCGCTATTAGAGCGTTCGCTCCCGGCCTTTTCCAACCTCACCCCTGCTCGTATACTTCCTTTTCCCGCCTCCTTGCCTCTATTGGTACCATCCTCTGTGGATTCTCTTTCCCGCTCTCCTTCCCTGCATGATCTAGATTGCCATAATGCTTCGCATTGTGTGGAGTCTGACTTAAAAGTGCCTCTTTGCAAGGAGCACATATCATGGTTATCCATGGCCGCCCAAGATTATCACTCTTCGCGGTATGACTTGTTATCCATCCCCGTAATGAAAGGGGCGGTCTCTGAGGGACTATTTCATACAGCTATGTCTGTCCGGCGCGCTAGCGTTATTCTTTACTACTCCTCTTATACACGAGGCGCTTTCTTTCACAATACGGCTCGTAATGTCATCATCCGTATCAGTAATCTTGAAATCCCCGCTGCAATCCACCTTCCATTTCTTTCATTCTTCGCCTTTCCCGAGGGCAGGCTTGCTTACAGTGTGGCCCTCTTGTCTGAATTTTTTGTAGAAACTTTGTGTATTCCTGTTCAGTCCCTCAATGCATCCATCCTTCACTATTTCTCTACTTACACCACCCCTGGGTGGGAGTTGCGATGGGTATATGTTGCCCCCAAGGCGGTCAGATTGAGGGCTCGTATAGTTGCGCTGCGTCTTACAAGGAGTTTCATCTCTAGATCACAATACGTTGTGTCTCTTAAAAAGGCTTTAGACTGCTCTTACGAAGCACATGTTAGTGGACTTCGGCTGGTGGCTAAGCTCAAGGATAGAGGTGTATTTAAGCATATGCCTCTTCGATACCTTCAATACCTTCACTTGCTAGAGGCAGGCGGGCAAGGCTGTTGTCACAAGGCCTACTTGTGCTGGCCTTCCTTGCAGTATTGTCAGTTTCTTAGGTTGATTGTTCAACGCTCCTTGTCTAAGCTATATACTGATGTCGTACTCTCTGGCAGGCCTAAAGTTCCCAAAATATATTTGGTACCTAGAAGTATACCTTCTGTGAATCTTACCATGCTGAGTAAGTCTCCGTTCCATAACCGCTTCCCTTGTTATATTGCTCGACTCAGGCATACCATCGCGCAAACAAAGCTTTGTTGCATGTCCAGGACTGTGAGGCCTGCCTCGCTCACCTCTGCAGGTATTTCCTTCTCTGCCTGGCATGCCAACCGGTACCATCTCCGTGGCGGTAGCCCTAAAGCCCTTATTCCTTTTGACTTCTTTAAAGAATTTTTGATAAATGGGTCACAGCTCTCTGATCCATATGACTATAACTACACCTTTGCTTCTCATGTATACGATCATGACCTCACGGAATATCCCAGTGAGTCCCATGTTTATTGTAAGATTCCGTTAGTCGATGTAGCTAAACAAGTATGTTTAACCGATGCCAGAAAAGTAGCTGCCATGCATGCATTCAGACGCAAGCGTGCTTCGCTTGAAGAGGTCTTGTCACATCTTTCTTCTCATATCTGTACAGACGTCTGCTCCCGTACCTTGACAGTCTTGAATTTTCGACCTTCTAAGAAGACGAAAAGGAGAATGCAGACTTCAGAAAAGCAAGAACAGGATCCCTGGGATAGCTCAAAGTATCCTTTTCCTCCTGAGCCTCTTGACCATGACCTTACTCTTATGGCTATCAGGAGTGCATGCACAAGGCTGGAACGGGACAAAATTCAAGAAGACGGATGTGCAGTATGTGGCCAATTGACTCCACAGTCAGATCTATCTAAACTGAAAGCTGTTAAGGGTCATCTACATCTTTTAAACCTTCCCGGGGTGAGTCGTCTGCCTCGTAAAAAGGCAACAGATCCTATCAAAGAGTACAACTCACCAGTGCTGGACCGCAGATGTGATCAAATCTGTATCACTTGTAGAGCCTCTTTGCGCCAGGATCAAGTGCCAAAGCTAGCATTGGCTCGTGGTCTGTGGTTAGGAGAAGTACCCGAAGAACTATCTAGTCTGAGATATATGGAACGCTTACTTATTGCAAGGGTTAGAACCTCTTGCTGTTTTGCTAAGTTGTCCACTGGTCGCAGAAAGATGAAAGCTAATCTTATTGCATTTGAATCCCCAGTACCTAAAGTCTACAGAGAACTTCCCCCTCCTCGAGCCGACATGGACGATGTGCTGGCCATCCTATTCACTGGTCCCGCCAAACCAACAGAAGCGGACTTCAAAAGAACACCTTTCCTGGTGCGCCGTAACCATGTGAGAAGAGCCCTTGAGTGGCTCATACTCAATCACCCTGACTACGCAGATGTATCTGTGTCTGAATCTAATTTAGCAGAGTATTCAGAGGAATCACTGCCTTGCTCCGTAGAATGGAAATACTCTGAAACTAACAAGACCCCAGAAGGTACCAGTGTACATGATATGGAGGAGGAGGATGGTATTGAAAAAGGGGAGTGCACGTTTTCTGTTCATGGCCTCACAGGTGAAGAGATGAATGGACGTAATTTCACAGTGGCACAACTTAAAGCAAAGGCGTTTCAGCACTTTGATGCTGGGGGTAAGGTGCTGGCAGTAGGCCACTCTGATACACCACTCTCTCTTTGGAACAATCCCCGTCTCTATCCTAAGATGTTCCCTTGGCTTTTTCCCTATGGATTAGGAAGCCTGGGCACTGCAAACTCAAAAATATCTGAAGAAGCTCATGTTAAGTTTCTTATGATGTACCACGACAAACGATTCCAAACTGACGTACACTTTCCTTTTGTTGTGTTCAGTCATCTACAAATGAAGAACTCCAGCAACGCTGGCTGGCTACTTGCTAATAAGTCTTCTTTTAACAGCATTGCTGAAAGACTCCTTAATCTCAATCAGTCTGTACTGAGTTCTCTTGCAAGCAGACTTGCTCAAGGTGAAAGTATACCTTTCAATGTTCGTACCCCAGAGGAGCAGGCCTGTTATCAAGTTTTGAACGATCTGGATCATATTGCATGAGAGGTAGAAGGTTCTACAACCACTAAGAAATTTATGCGCAACGAGGTAT
>RCHF01001055.1:0-38344 GCA_003987895.1 Neonothopanus nambi
GTTTTCAAGTTGGAGCGGATAGCTGCTGATGACTTTAGGAAGTAGAAATGTCGACGATTGTTGTTATTGTATACAATATAGGTAAAGAGGGTTGAGGGTTACACGGGATGTGTCTGTTGGGCGAGTCCAATGCAACATACCTCCTAGAACCAGAAACAAAGGTCAAGAACAATGAAAAGGTAATCGATATATTGACACGACTCACAAGCGGCTGATACGATGTACTCGATTGACGCAAGTTCCTAATGCCCCTCAGTATCGCCGTCCAGATGATGAAATACTTGGTGTTCCCCCCAATCCCTCCTGAAATGATCCAATGCTCTTCCACCCGCCCTCACGCAAAGGATAACAGAGGCCACTGCCGTGTACAGGTAGTTAAAGTATCCCCAGTACTCTTGCTTGATACCAATCGTTTTTAAGCACTCGCCAAACGCAAGCGGCACGAAGACGATCTGGATTGCGGTCAAAGCCCATGATTGGCTGATACCAGTCTCCCCTGGAACGGACGGTGAGGATATGCCTTAGATCACCATTGGATTTCACTCACACAAAAGGCTCAATAAGAACCATGCATGTCCAAACGACGCCAGTACAATGCTTTCTGCTTGAGGTGTCGGTTGAGTTGGGACAATCTGAGCCGACTGAGTACGACCAGTTTGAGTACTAGTTGGACTGGTCTGACGTACCTCCTGGGTCGTGCTAGCAGCTGGAGGTACTGGTTGAGTTGGGTTGGCAGTCTGAGACGGCTGAGCAGTACTAGTTAGAGGTCTGAGTACTAGTTAGACTGGTCTGACGTACCTCCTGGGTCAGGCTTGGGCACAGGCGCAAGAGCAGCAAAGAGAGTGTGATGGATAAGGAGCCCAGTGCGTAGAAAAGGGCGTCGAGGATTGCAGACCGAGACGTGTCGCATTGCGTAACGCGCTTTCGAAGGTCATCGATCCACATATTGGTGAGAAAAGTGAATGCGAGGTAAGTAGCATAGAGGGGATGCTGCCACTTTTTAGAAGACATGAGCGAGATGTAGCACAGTGAACAACTTGCACGTCTGACATGGTAAGCTTAAATAAAGGATTGTTACTTCCAAACAGACGCCCAGTGTGCGTGATGTCGATACTTCCTCTACCATAGATGAAAAGTTCTGAGAGTATAGATGAAAAGTTCTGAGAGTAGGCTTAGAGCTGTAGAACCCTTAAGGTTTACAGCTTATCCTCCACTATAAATAGGACCCGTGCGAAAGTTTTCAGAGCCGCGAAGGGGTTTAACTTTTCGGAGTGCTATACGTTGAATGGAAGACTTCATTCGAGATATTCTCTACACTCATCCTAATAATTGCCAGCATTTTAATCTAGGAGAGGACAACAGCTCTCTCATTCAGCACATTCAAGCCCAATCTCTCCCTCGAGACCCAATATCCCTCAAAGATGTCGATCTCCCGTCTTTTCCAGGTCTTTCGCCCAAAAAGCGACATGAGATCACCTGCTCGGCGTCCTACATAAAGGCCGTCGTGAACACTCTAAAGACGGTTTAAAAGAATTTGAACTCGGTAGTTCGAGGTTTGTTCCGCTCTCCTTTCACAATCGCCATTCCTAGTGTCACTCTTTCTAGCTTCGGTGCAACTAAGAAGGGTGTAGGCCCAGCCTACTTGGAGACCTGATCACGAAGCTTTAATAGAGTCCATCATGTTTTCGACCACGACGCCGTCACTACGAAAGCCGGAAACTCGTCAAGGGGAGGTTTAAGAGGTATATTTAATTCGATTATGATATTGAGGGGTGAAATTGAACTTATTCATTCTTCTTCTCTTAAGCCCACTCGAAGACTCACCTCAACCTCCAACCCTACCTCCTCCTTTTCTCCTGTGCCAGGTCCTAGCAACCCGCCTCCAACTCTACGTCATCAACAGTATGACCTGCCTCCTCACTGCTCTAACTTCAAACAAATGTATCCTAGTCAAAGGTGCTAACACACTGATGCTAGACATCGACTATGGTACCTATCCTCCGTCACGTCTTCTTTGATTGGGATAGTTAACTAGTGCTAGGAATTCCACCAAAGGTTATTAGGAGAACGATTAGTGTCGTTAAAGCTTATACGACTAGAGTCGGTGGTGGACCTTTTCCTACGGAATTAGTTAGTGTGCGTTGTGTTTTTTTCTTGTCTTCGTCTACGTCTTTGGCTCTATTGTTTTTCTATACCCCTTATGTTATTCTCAACTGGACATCGGTGTCCATCTCCAAGAAACTGGACAAGAATGGGTTGGGATCATAGTGTTTTGGGAATGTACGTTCTATCCTTTTTGGCGTTTCGGTGCCTGAATAGACGAGATGCATTCTTTCACTAGATTTCGCTTCCTTGCCTGCATTTACTGAATTTTCCTCGCCCTCTTCGCCCTCGTCACCTTTGTCATCTACACCTTCGAGCTCGGACATATCCCCCTCGTGCCTCCTACCTACCCCCCCTCTGCCTCGCTACAACCGAGTCATCTAATGCGTTCTTACTCTCTGTGGCGATATCCTAGTCAGTGCCGTATCTCATAACGGCGTCCCTTATGCACCCCTTTTCATCTAACCATGACTACCGCAAACCTGTAAATGCTTCACTGCCCATTGTCCATATCAAAGGACGAAACGGACGCGAAAATGCTTAAAGAACTCGGATTTGTACTGCTATCTCCCACTACAAACTATTCGCCTATCACAAATAGCAGCAACACAGTAAACATGGCATATCGGCGCGTTGCTCAATATTACAGTGTCCTTGCAGAAGAGTATCTTAGAGTTAATTCTGTAAGTGTCCCATTTACTCGAAGTCGTGTCTACTCAACACTCACGCTCTTCTACTTTTCTGTCTAGGTACAAAAATGCAGAAGTGCACTCTTGAAGTGAGGAACCGCGAGACAAAAGCGTGGAGTGTTCGTTGAGCTATGATAGGTACGTAAGCTTGCAGGCCCTCTTTCTGAGATGTTGCTCACTCTTTCTTTTCACTATGAGATAGTTCTTTATCATAGACAAAAACACCCGGAAGCTCTGAAACACTGCGATGAGCTTTATTCCTAATCGCATATCCCAACCGACACCTCACGTATCGCTTCTATCATCACCCGCCTTGTGGCATCAGATAAAATTAAATGTTTAAGTGCTGCACTGATAACCGTACGAAGAATACACAACACGTATAGTATAACACGGAATTGCCAGTCCTATTTGTTCTTGAAGAATACGCAACACCAGCATCGGCGTCCAGCTAATGAAATACTCAGGGCCTCCCCCAATATCTTCTGAAATAGTCCAACGCTCTTCCACACGCCTTTGCACATTGGATAACAGAGGTCACTGCCGTGTACAGCTGGTTAAAGTAACCCCAGCACTCCTGCTTGATGCCCATTGTTTTAAGGCATTCGCCGAATGCAAGTGGCACGAAGATAATCTGGAGTGCGGTCAAAAGCCATGATTGCTGGCTGATATCAGCGCCCCCTGGAATGGACGGTGAGGATATGTGTTAGATCACAATTGGATTTCACTCACACAATAGGCCCAATAGGAACCATGCATGTCCAAAGGACACTAGTACAATGTTTTCTGCACTCCCAGTCTGAGGCGCCGGCTGAGTTAGGGCAGTCTGAGGCGTAGTAGGCTGAGTTAGAGCAGTCTGAGGCATAGTAGGCTGAGTTAGGGCAGTCTGAGGCATAGGCTGAGTTAGGCTTGGGCACAGGCGCAAAAGCAGCAACGAGAGTATGATGGATGTGGGGTTCAATGCATAGAGAAGAGCATCGAGGGTCGTAGAGCGAGATGTGTCACATTGATTAACACGCCTTCGGAGGTCATTGATCCACATAATAGTGAAAAAGGTGGATGCGAGGTAAGTAATATAGAGGGGACGCTGCCATTTCTCAGAAGCCATGATGGAAGTGCAATACTGAACAGCGAGTCTTGTAGTTGTTCAGGCGGCTTGAGTGCTTTTATACCCACCTTTGACATGACTAGGCACACGTACCACCAAGGTTGGAGATGAATCCTGCAGAAATTAAAAATCTACACCTTTAACTAATGTAAGCGCCTTCAAGTTTCAAGTGCTCACACCAGTTACCCAAACGTAAGTGTTCATGTTCCAAGCGCTCACACCAGTTACCCAAACATAAGCGCCTTCCAAGCACTTACACCAATTACCCCAAATGTAAGCGCTTACACCGGTCACCCAAATGTAAGCGCCTTCCAAGCGCTTACACCAGTTACCAAAATGTGAGCGCGCACTGGAGACGCACGGCTACCTCAATCCGTGTGAAAATTTTCAGACGGGGTCCTCGGAATGCTACACTTTAGGTATGTCGAGTAGGATTCGACGCAAGGTGGCTCATATCAGCCCTTCTTCACTCGTATCCGCGATAGACGAGGGATTTCCAATAATCCTCGTAGGTCTGCACACCTGTGGATCACTTAAACCCGACACCCTCCGTGCTTTCATCCTCTCTCAAGCTCTTTCATCTCCTCGCTGGACGCTCATCCTTTTACCTGAAACTCAGATGACCTCGAACCCGAGGTGTCCGCGTATATGCAACCCATCAAGTCTGTCTCTACTACCTAATTGGCAAATGTAAATGGAACGCCAACATGTGTATATACCTACACGCCACGGACGCTCTCGGAGAACCTCCTCCTGCGACATCTTCATCTCCATCTCCATCCCCAGCGCCCGAGTCCGAGCCCAAGTCCAAGCCTGTACCAAATTCAGATTCTGCCCCCACACAGGATCAATGTAATAACACCGCCGTAGGATGGTGAAACAACCCAGCTCGCCATGGGTGACTCTCCAACTCACTTGGTCATTGTACTCCTCGCAATCCAGCTCTGGTAGATTGCCTGACAGACGACTCTCAAGGTGAGCAACCTTGGAAGGTGGGAGTTTGTGGAAGGTAACTCGGAGACTGATGGTCTCTTTCTCATCCTGAGATTCCATCAAAGGATCGGGTGTAAGGTGGCAGAACTCCAAAAATGGCGCATCGCACTGATAAGTAGTTGTACATTCAAGGTAAACGTCGCAGTGAACTCTAAAAAATTTTCAGGCGTCGTACTGATAACTGTACATCCAAGGTGAAAGTCGCTGTGAACTCTTGGAGAAAGTTTCAACTTGAAGGTCCATTGTAGTAGGATGATCTTCATTACGGTCCTATTTGTTCTCGAATAATACACAATACATATAGGTAATACAGAATTTCGAGCGACTGATACAATGTGCTCGATTGACACAAGTTCCTAATGCCCCTTCAGCATCCAGATAATGAGATACTCAGGGCCTCCCCCAATCTCTCCTGAAATAGTCCAATGCGCTCTGTCCTGACGAAATAGCCATCATCAATGCTCTTCCAGACACCTTTGCACAATGAAAGACACAGGTCACTGCCGTATACAGCTGGCCGAAATACCCCCAGCACTCTTCCTTGATTCCCATCGTTTTTAAGCATTCACCGAATGGGAGGGGCACGAGAATAATTTGGATTGTGGTGGAACCCCATGATTGATACCTGATATCAAGGCCCACTGGAGCGGACAGTCACGAGGGTATGCATTAGATCACCATGTAATTGCACTTACTCAACATGCCCAATGACAGCCACGCATGTCCAAATGCTACCAATACAATGTTTTCTGCACTCTCTTCCTGAGGCCGAGTTATACTTGGGCACAGGTACAAAAGTACCAAAGAGAATATAACGGATGCAGGTAGTAAGGTACAGAAGAGTGCGTCGAGAATCACAGCCCTAGATGCGTCCCATTGAGTGGTATGCATTCGGAGGTCGTTGAGCCATAGATTAGTGAGGAAGGTGGTCACTAGGTAAGTAAGGTAGAGGGGTTGCTGCCATTTTTTAGAAGTCATGAGGGAAATGTAGAGTGAACAGGGAGTTCTCTCATTGTCCAGGAAGCTCACCAGTGGCAGACTTTTATACTCATCTTCGAACTGAGTAGGCGCACATTCACTTCACATCTCTGTGAAAACTTAGTGGATCGGCGCCCCCCGTAGCGCTTAATACATATTGATCCTACTATACCCCCGTTACATTCGCATGCGCCACACTTGCCTGCGTGATTTGTGCGCGACTGTGCAACCGCGATCGCAACTGCGTGATTTAACAGCGCGGTGGCTCGAACATTATAGAATTGACTTACATTCATAACAGTCCAGAGCGACTCGTGGTACAGCAGTAACTTTTGCATTCTAGCCATGATTGTCGAAATGTCGGTAATGACGGTTCCTCGTAGAGAGCAGTGGTAGGTATGGGCATAATAAATATACTCTGGCAGAAATTCCATGGTAAGCGAGCAGGTGGAAGAAGTACGACGAAGAGATTCGAAATTCTCAGTGTGAGTTGACAACGATGGGAAGACTTGACCATGCTGTTCACGGTCACTCTAGTGCTCGCAACATTGAACTGATACCATGAATTAAAGTAGAAAGTACACTCAATTAACGGGCTATCTACTTACTTTCGTTCGAGAAACAGGCTGCGTGACGACGCAACGATGACAATGGCAAGGTTCTCAATAGGTTCGATCGAGTACATTAGAAGTCGATGACGGGAGGTTTGAACTCCTTGCTCCAAGTGACATTCCGCTGGGCTCAGGCTTAGACTAGGACTCGGTGGTATAGAATGCGGAAGGAATAGCGCTGGATAAGATTCTGTGAATGCTATGTCAAAGATGAAATACAATGTTCGACTTACCTGTTTCTGAAGCAGTCTTGCTATCAGCGATTTTCTAGCTTTACGACTTCGATTTGCAAGGATGTACTAATAGCACGTCGAAAACTTCAGACGGAGAAGGAATAGACTGCTGTCCTCGATCTTGCACTCAGGTGGGATGCTCCACGTGCCGTGAAGGCAGATATACTAGCAGTTAAAGAGCATATGTTATACCGACAACGCAATACTGTTGATCTCTTACCTCACACGGAAGTATGAGCTAAAGTAAGTGATATATGGATGCGATTCAAGATCTTTCCACAACGAAGAGTATTCAGAACTACTCACCTAGCGAGACAAAGGACCTGGGTGAGCGTACTATAATGGCTCTTGCCAAGACGCTGGAGGCATGTGAGTCCTACCAGAAGTTGGCGCAGAGCCCCCCGAGGCTGCAGCAGGGATTCATGTGTAAAAATCACGTCCAGTGTCGGGACGTGTACAGAGAGCTGTGTGGAATGGTAGCACTGTCAATATTTACCTTGTGTTCTGTCTCCCATACGAACACTTTTGCTATTGGCTATAGTTGCGCTGTTGAATCGCGCTGTTGAACCGTGCAGTTGCGATCGTGGTCGCCGCACAGAAGCCGCGCAAGCGAGACCCGTGCGAAAGTTTTCAGAGCCGCGAAGGGGTTTTCGGAGTGCTACACGTTGAATGGAAGACTTCGTTCGAGATATTCTCTACACTCATCCTAATAATTACAAGCATTTTAATCTAGGAGAGGACAACAGCTCTCTCATTCAACACATTCAAGCCCGCTCTCTCCCTCGAGACCCAATATCCCTCAAAGATGTCGATCTCCCGTCTTTTCCAGGTCTTTCGCCCAAAAAACGACATGAAATCACCCGCTTGGCATCCTACACAAAGGCCGTCGTAGACGCTCTAAAGTTGAGCTCAGCGTACATTGTCGATGTCGGCGCAGGTCAAGGATATCTCACCCGCACCCTCCTCCACACCATCCCTCAAATCCAAGGAGTCCTCGCGCTCGATAGCGATGAGGAGCAGACAAAGGGAGCGAAAGATTGGGAGGATAAATGGGACAAGAGTATGTCGAGTAGAATTCGACACAAGGTGGCCCATATCACCCCTTCTTCACTCGTATCCGCGATAGACGAGTGGATCGACGAGCAAGCATCCAAAAAAGAGGAATTTCCAATAATCCTCGTAGGTCTACACGCCTGTGGATCACTAACACTCGACACCCTCCGCGCTTTCATCCTCTCCCAATCTCATCCGTCTCCTCGCTGGACGCTCATCTCCTCCGTCGTCATTTCGTGTTGCTACAATCTCCTCCGTCCATCAGACTACCCCCTTTCCCCCTCCAACCCGATCCTCCATACTACAGCTAAACTCCCTTCTCCTCTCCCTCCCTCAGCCTACCACCTCGCAGCTCAGGTCCCCTCTACATGGCATCTCTCCGAGTCCCACACAGCCGCTTCCAACCTTTCCCTACGTAAAGTCGTCTGGAGAGCCCTCCTCGCTCGTCTCCTCGGTCGAACAGGCATAGACGGTGCAAATGTGGTAAAGAAACAAAGGCCTTTCATCCCTCCCTCCGAATTTACATCATACCAAAAATCCAAAGCACCGACCCCGAGACAAAATCTGCAAACTATCGCAGACCCTCAGGCTGTCTCCGGAAGTGCCACCACCCACGCATCTGGCGACTCGGACACAGGTACCTCTCCACTTCACCGCCGCCTAGGAAAACTTCCCAATAGATGTTATTCGTCTTGGGAATCTTTTCTTTCGGGTGTAGAGTCTCGACTTGAGCTGGAACCAAATACATTACCCCGTGATGGAGATGGCTTTTATCCGGGCCCAACATCCACCCTTGCAGGTACCCTCTCATCTCTTCATACCCTCCGATGCCTCCTTGGTCCTCTTATTGAAAGCACTATCCTCCGTGATCGAGTGGAGTGGTTAGAGGCGAGTTTACGCGAAGGGAGAGACGTCTCGTCCGCCGCTGCTGTCGCTACCAATGATGTCGATGTGGGCGCCTGCCATGTCACCTCGATTCTGGATTCGGAAGAGACTCGAAAAGTCGAAATCTGGTCGACGGCTCTCGTCCCGCTCTTCTCACAAAATCTAGGCAGCGCACGGAATATAGCCATCGTCGTCGTTCCAGCGCGTGTGGCGGGATTGGTGCCTGGGTTCTCTTGAAGTCACTCGCCCCAGTTCTACGCGTGACGAGAATGATTCGAGTAATGTCCCGCACCGCGAGGAGGTGTCGGTTTCGCCACCGGTTTAGGTCGTAGCTCTGGAGACCGTAGCAATCCACCAGACGATGAAGCAACGCAAGGAGTAGTATTCTCTCGTCGCGAGGTGTCCACCGACGGGAGTCAAGCAAGGTGTCCGCCGACGGGAGTCAATAAACAGTAGAACATGGATAGTACGAGCCTTTATGTCAGAAGTCCACGCTTGTCAGCTGACGGTATCAGTCGACTGTGGAGTACACTCCATTGTACCGGCTGTTACCAGTGCGGTTCACTACTTGACAAGGCTTGACATTTGGAGAATATACTTATCGTGTAGGACACATAACGTTTCGAGATTTCGTTTGCACCGCCCGTTGGTTCCATCGTCAGCTATACACTCTTACCTGCACCCTTCCCGCTCTTCCAGGTATGGTAGACAACCATCTTTATGTGGTGCCACGTTCCGAGATCCCGAATCTTTATCAGTGAGCGCCAGACATCGCTTTTCAGCCTCGGACTTGGAGTCATGTCTGTTGGCATTTCAATTCTGAATAGCTCGCCTTTCGGCTTTGGACTTGGAGTGATTACTAACAGCTACAGACACTACCCTATAAAAGGCCCTATAGGTTTGACCACTTCTCCCCAAGTTCGGTGCCGGACACCTTCCTATACAACCTATACAGAGCAGGACTCTACAAAGCTTCAAGTATCTTCTTTTATTTTTTTGCAGTACCATGCGTTTCTCAGCTGCCCTCGCTATTGCCCCTTGCTTCGCCGGTGTGTAAATTTGCTTGCCCCCTCCAAGCTTTGACGATTCAATTGACCCCATTCACAGTTACGTTGGCCATACCTTTCACGCACAAATTAGGAACGGGTGGATCCGAAGCTAATGTAAAGATAGTTAACGACGCTATTACTCAAGGTAAGTGAATGCGCCTACTCTACTTCATGAACTTGGAAACCATAGAGTTAACCCATCTCTCATTCTCAGCCAACTCACTCATCGACAAGATGGAAAGTGCTTCTGCGTCGGATATCACAAATGCCTTCGGTGCCCATGTCGACCAAGCGAAAGTAAAAGAATGTCTTGGGAAGCTGAAAAGCGGCCGAATCTTCTTCGACGATGCCGAAAACCACGACTCAGAAGGCGTGCGTCTCGCTGGGACTCTGGCTAATAAACACGTCGTGTTTGGCTCGTCGTTTTTCTCGCATCAAACGGATAGCTTTCGAGCTGGAACGCTCGTGCACGAAGCTAGTCATTCCCTTTGCGGTACCTATGATTGGTTCAATAAACAAAACTGCCAGCCGGTCACTAGTACGGCAAATGCTTATAATGGATGTATGTTGATTCTATTTTTTGGCCTGGAAGATAGAATGGTTGATAATTTCTTCGATTATAGATCTTGATAGCGATGATTTCAAGACACTCCAGAATAATTGCGGGCAGAACATGCACCTAAACGCAGATTCTTATCGTCTTCTGTCCGGTGCGACCAAGTGATGATTGTGCCCACGGAAATACTACATAGGCAAGAGTTGGCATTCTTATTGTAGTCGTGATATATTCTTTCGTTCTATCCAGCATGTAATGAATATATGATTATAGCTTGTTCAAGTCCCAATAAGTTAACCGGCCAAATTTCAACGTCGAGTTCAGCTTCAATTTACACCAACCCACTATGTACGATTTACCCACAGGCTGCCTCTTCCACCCTCAAAGACCTGCTCCTTCATATTCATTCGATTCTAGAGTACATTCCCGCTGCTTGGCACGAAGGACGGCCTCCGACAATCCTGAGATAGCTTTCTTTTGAAGTCTATTCCTAGGCTGAGGCTCGCGAGCCCTTTTCAAGCCAGCATGAAGCTGTGTGCCAAGGCCCAAAGATATCCGTCCTACTTTTAACGCGTCGCGGTTCCTAACGGCGCTATTGCCACAGGCACATTAAGAGGGGACTGATAGCCTAGCATCCGGATTCCGACATCCTATGTCTATCCTACTATTCATCCAGTTCTGAACAAAGTATAACAGTGTTAGCGTGAGGTTGCATTGAATCAATAATGTGATAATCTAGTAGGTTCGTCTTGAATATATACTTTTACTTGTGGACGTTGAAGTTCATGTTGCATTTGATTCAGCGGTGAGACAAGGGTCGGGTCTTCCGGGGTCTCTTCCCTCTTCAATGACAGACGCATCTCCTTGCGAAAAGTGCAGAACAGTCAGTGAAATACTAGCCCCTTGACCAGATCGTTCTGTGGTTGTTAACATCGCCTGTGACGATGACCCATTTTCCACGCTAATGCTGAGCCCTGCTCGTACAATGATCAATGTAGGAACAATTCCCTTATTGAGACCTTATCAACGACTGCGCCTAAGTACGAGAAAAGGCGTCAAATTACGTACCACAATTTGAGTGAGCACAGGAAGGATGAGGTCGGAGGTACCTCTCAGCAGAATAACAACATATCCAACCAGAGCCAACGGGTAAAGAATCCCGGACTCCAGCCTGAGTCCAGGGTCAACAAAAAAAAACTGCGAAGGAAACAGATACGTACATGATGGCCATGATAATCCTATATCTCCTCCTTGCTTCAGGCTCAAGAATATTTCTTGCCTGTCTTGCAATCCACCAGATTCTTCCAGCTATAAAAGTCTTAGCACGACTGCAACGGATGGTATTCAAGAAATCCTATACTTCTGACGTACCAGTTAGGAATGCCAGAAGCAGATTCGTGACCATGTTGATACTGAGGAATATTGCAATCTCTACGTCCACACGCTTTACACCCACACCCTTTTCAAGCACAGCCCCAAGCAATGGAAACACTGAAGCATGTACAAACACCCTGCTGAGTGCGTATTCAGGATATAAATCAGAAGAAGTGCTACTCACAGTTGTTTCCTAGCAAGACAAGGATACAAGGCGCGACGACATATAGCCTGTGATCCCATATCACAAAGCATCGATATATCTACCCGCAGGAACAATTGCAGTAAGTTTTTCATCCACTAGATTGGAAATAGAAGGGCCACGTTACATATAGGACATCGGCGATTAAACTGACGAGACACTGTCAGTTACATCTTATCCACAGACATTCAAGTCATCCAGGTACCGACTTCGCGATCATGTACACGGCCAACGAGGCTACGCTAGTGGGTGATCGTGAGTGAAGAAGTCAAAAAAAAACGCAGATACATCATCAGAGACTTACAGTAAATTCCCTCTGGCATTGTGATGAGTGCCTGAAACCGAGTCTTCCAAAGTCATCGCTCCGTATACGACATCGATCACAATTGCGCCTGTCGCCAAACTGAATAACAGAATCGTAGTAACGAGATTGAGCCAATATCCGCGCTGCAGGCCCCGATGGAAGATGATAAGTGAAAAGACCACCAGCACGAGTAATATCCCTGTGAATGCGATGATTGTACTCAATAAGTAGAGCAAAAGTAGAATCTGCTGGTGCAAATCAGCTAACCGTAGAGCGCGAATTCTAACTTTATACAGTCATCAGCTGTCAATAATATCCCATAGTGACAGAGATACATACAGCTACAGGAATGCATAAAAAATTGGCCGCTCTTCCTAGTGAGATCTCAGGTCGTGCAGAGGTCATTCAAACGGAAGTGACAGCGACGCACTTACCATTGATATTTATAAGTAAGTATCGGTTAAGTAATGTCCGAAAGTGTGTCAAGGCAAGTTTCTAAGGGAATTCAAGTTACTAAGTAGCAAACCCCGAAATTCCCGTTGAATTCCACTAGACTTGAATGAGCAAAGTCTAAAAAAGGGGCGGTGGGTTGTGATGCGACGACAGGGTATAGAAATTCAATATAATACTCAACTGATGGCCGACGGTGTGCTGCGGCTCCCATGAACTTCGAACGAAACCTGGCGGATGCACTGTGATTATAGCAGGGTTCGTGCAACGTTTGTGAGTCCAAGTTACGTTTTACGCAGACTGTAATCATGTGGGTTGCAGGCCCATCAGAAAGACAAGCAAGGTTACAGAGGTGCTCTGTGATACTTGAGCAAGATATCACCCATTTGGCATTAACGACCTCTGAGCCGGGACTTACATGACTCCCTTCATGCTGGATGATCAGGCCCCGGAAGCAGTAAAGGTTGCCAAAAAGGTCTTAGCTGCAGCAAACGTCGGGATACGTGGGTGAAAACAGCTGCGAGCGCTGGACAAGATGGGGTCACGGTGATCTCAGGGAAACGTCGTCCTAGAGAAGGGTCGGCACCAGAAGAAGTAGCTCTGCTGCCAGGGACTATCGAGGATGGGCAGAATGCAGTGAAATGGCGCCGACGGAAGTAAGCTACGAGTTCTGGGAACCAAAGTCGGCGAAAAACATCGAAAAAACCTGGTCAAGTTACATTTACGGCTCGATCGCACGGTCCCAGGCCGCCGTGGTCACGAATGTATACTCAGAGCCCTGCATGGGCCGGAAGGAGTATGAAGAAAAGCTGTCGGGGGAGTCAATAGTATCCTAGAGTACATAGTATAGACGGAGGCCGCGGAACCGATTCAAGTATTAGTACACGCCTATCCGACCGCTTTGAAACCGTATTGTTCTGAGTCAACGAGATAGTTTAACAACATCTCACCATCGCTAGGCCGATTTGTGTGATATGTGCGATATGACATGTACGGTGTAGTCGTCCACGGGCTCCGAGTCTTCACCCTGTCCGCCATCTTCAATGACAGACAACTCCACATCTACTCCTTGTGAAACATACGGAGTCGTCAGGGAGATAGCAGGAACAGGCAAGTCTCGACTTTGATTAGACTGTTCTGTTGCGACGACCGTTGACGAACTCTCGACGTTAATTCCGAGCCCTACACAAACAAGAACTAGGGTAGGGACGATGCCCTGATCATCATCGTACACGAGGTTCTTTTCAGTGCTTGAAACGACCAAAGAGTCTAAAAGCTCACCACAATTTGAATGAGCGCCGGAAGGAGAAGATCTTTGGTGCCTATCAGCAACATAACCACAAACGGAACCAGTGAAAGTGGATAGAGAATTCCCGATTCAATTCTGGTCAGTAGGTCAACAAAAGGTCTTTCTTTTCCAAAGTAAAATCGCTTACATTATAGTCATGATCACTCTATACCTCCTCATCGCTTCGGCACCAATAAGACCTCTTGCTCGTCGTGTGATCCACAGGATTCTTCCAGCTAAACAGAGTTTTTAGTTCGTGTAGGGACGTCGAGAATATCTTGCAAAATTCGAGTACATACCAGTTAAAGATGTTATAAACAGACTCGAGACCATATTAAGGATAAGTGATAGTGCGAATGGCATCTCTTGCGCCTTCGCGTAGGCCGCATTCCGGAATTGGACATCCGCGGCAGCCATAATAGCTGGAAATACTGCAGTAGCAATCGAAGTATCAGTACCAAAGCGCTGCACAAATAGACACACAAATGACATACAAGTATTAGCGATTGTGAAGAGCGCGGAAGGTATAACTACGATTTTTCTACGATTCCAAATCACATAGCATCGATAAATCTGCATTGTGAAAAGATAATCTCAGCTGTTGCCCCCTAATATAAAAAAGCCACTATACCAATACGATATCGGTGACCAGACTGGTACCGCAGCACCGTCAGATTATGAATGAAACGGTATGTGGAATTCTAGGTACTGACTTTGCAACTGAGTACAATACTGATGCCGCTGTTCTAGATGAATAGCCATCGTAAGCGAATAAGCAAAACCCAGGGATGGTTATAAATAAACCCGCGCACAAGAGACTCGATTCCGTGTGCGTAATAGGCGGGGTATCTGAGAGAGTGTTTTGCAAAGAACGCGCCTGAAATGCAATGCCGACTACAATCGCACCCGTTGCAAGACTGAACAGCATGACGGTAGTAATCAGATTAAGCCAATAAGCACGTTGTTTGCCTTGATGAAGGAGTATAAGAGCAACGATAAATAGTACAGTGAAAATTCCTGTGATTGTGTGGGTGAGAGAGAAAAACTCAGACAACAAGACAGGACTGAACATCTATGCTTACCATAAAGAACAAGGTCAATCTTAGACAGACATCCCATTCGTCAGTGCTCCCAACGCACTGTTGAAAGAAACACCTACAGCCAACGGGAAACACAACAACCTAACTGCACTGGCAAACGAGAGCTTCAAAGCCATTCAAAGAGCATGGGAGAGGGGGGGGTTACCTTTCTCTTACTTTCAGTTATTCAGACGTATAAGTCACTGGCGGCCGGTGACTTCTCAGGGTACTTGAGCCTTATTGAATTGTGTGACGGCGAGAACTACATCTGACATGTACACGGCAACTTATGGCAACGGGCCCGGAGATTGTCCGCAGCTGGATAGACCTATCGAAGCGGCTCTAAAAAACAATTTAGCATCGTCAATGCTCACGGAGCTGAGAAAACGAAAGCTAAATCTATACTTAGAGCTGCCGCCATCCGTGATCGAAATGACAATTCAATCTGAGCCAGTGCAGAAACGATTCGAACCGGTTATCACTGGTGTTCGGCACACTAGCATTCATGGGAGGAGGAGCAACCGGCACCGGGTCCCATTGAAGAACGGCCAGGTCCCGTGCTACACATGGAGAAGAGTAGAGAAGAGTAGAGATCCTGGATGCAATTGTTGTTGGCCAAGACTAAAGCTAAAGACTCAGAGCCAAAGACATGTGTAGCGGAAGTCTGAAAGGGCATAGACATAAAAGGAAATTTATACTCACCTTACTCTACCCCTGCTCAGGTACTGAGCTAGCCAGACGTACAGTAGTAGCCCGATCAGACAGAGGTGATAGACGCGGAGGTTAACCGCGCAGGTATACGGTATTCAAAACACACATAGATCCACCCTGAAGACCGAAGTTTGCGACTATTGGGACAAAAATCAGGGGATGCCATGTGAAAGAGGTTTTGACCAGATTTCAATGGGTCGAAGCCATGCAGCTTAGTAGTTGAATTGAACGCTGTAAAACTACTATCAATTCCTTTTCGTAAAGGAGCGTCTTCACCAAGAAAACAGCACCGACCCGTAAACAAGTTTGCTGTGGTCGCTATGTGGCCTTCCTTCTCCAGACCCGACTAGGAAGAAGGTTAGATACACGCATAGCTCAAGGAGGATACTACTTGAAGATGAGAACTCCTTTGAACCCAGTTGGAATTCGACACAAACGGCCAATGTCGATAATAGACTGACTGACGAAGTCTGAAGACCGTCGAGTCGAGAATCGAGATGACTCGAAACCTTCCCTACTTAGTACTGGTCCAATTGAAGTTCCGCGCCATTGAGCGTTGAGCTGGTGTTGAATGAGCGATGATATATATGTATAGTAGGCAACTAGACGCACTAGTACTGATATCCGAAGTCTCTGCGAAGTCTGAACGTTTCAGCCTTCATTAGACGCCTGTATCGTAATGGTTAAGACCAAGGCGGCATTACAGTCCAGTTACAGTCCAAGTCACCATTTCAGGCTCCGAAGCCAAGGTAGGTAAGTAGGCAGGTAAGTATATTGACCGGCTCGGGTCCAAGAGCTGAATATTTGAATGCCGACTTCCGGGAAGTATCCCGATGTACAGCAGTTGCATACATCATCGTTCCCGGGACCCCACACCAGTGCAAGGACGACAGATACTGGAATCATACTCTATGTTATTCTACTGCCCGGATACCCTTTCATCTTCGAAACTCCGGCTCAACCCAGATTGGTGTTGAGTACTTGAGTCATAAATTGATAGCATTATGTATGTATTTCGCCACCAACGAGTAGGAGCTTTCCATCGATATCATTTGTTGCACCATTCTAATTTTTATCATTGTCATCCACTATCTCATCATCCATGCCCTCCTCTGCATACATCTCTCGCCAGGAAGCCATGCAGAGCACACAATGGCCCGCACACGATTCCAGCTTCGGTGCGTAGAGAAGACTCGGAGTCCGGATTCCCGCGACTCAGAGTCATGTTCACCATATATGCCGTCCCGGGGATTTCCGACGACACGATTTCTCATCGACTTCACTTGAACCATCACCTTCATGAGGTTTGGCACATCAGATGAGGCATCTCAATGCCGTGTCTATCGGTTTCAATCTGTTTCAATCTGTCAATTAGTGCTCGTCCAAGGGCTTTAAACCATATTTTACACTGCATGTCTCTTTCGAACTTCGCGCATTCCAACTAAAAAATCTAATTTGCAACTTACCTGTAAGAAGCGAGCTCATGTCAACTTTAGCTAGTGCGATGACTCTCCCTACACTCACGTCCGTCGTGGCAAGTAATATCCTCACAAGCCTGATCTCCGTCTTCACTACCAGTATCTTCTATGGTGAACACTTTCGAGTTTCATGTCAAACACACTAAAGTACTGACCGTCTCTTCTAGGTACCTATATTGTTCTGATATGTTGGTCCACAGTCATCTTATGGTATGTTTCAACTTTCATTATACGCCTCTGCACTCCTTCTTAGTCCTGCAGTCGAAAAACTGGCGGTCGACGCATCCGAGCAAAGCTAGTTATGCTTTCAGCAACTACAGTAATGTTCCTCTTGGCCACCTTTTTCGTCGTTTCCTATTTGGCAATGGTGGCGGATTGTGTCCGTTTAATTCATGTGCAAGACATACAAACACCTTTAGAGAATAAAATGTCAGAATATCAGGCTCGGTGGAGACAAGTCTCGTTAATACAAAAAGTATTTTTTTTCTTCCAAGTCAGTTCACCCAGAGTGGTACTTGCACATGCTAATCTTCTTATCTCCAAGGTGGTCATTGGAGATGCCGTCGTTGTATGGCGAGCATATGCTTTGTGGGGAGGAAATTTGAAGATTGCTCTTCCCCTCCTCATTCTCTTGTGTGCCTCTGCAGGTGTGTCATGTACCGGTGGTTAAAGTAGGCTTGACTGAAAGTAAAGTTCGGTCCAGCAACTTCATTTGGCTTCTTTGGCTGCATAGTCAAGAATGATTGGTCCACAGACTTACCCGTCACCTGTTATAAGTTGAACATATCGAATTTTGCTTTATCATTGACTACAAATTTAGCCGCAACGGTGACTATAGCGTACAAAGTTTGGTTAGCATCTTTTGTTCCTTCCACCATCAACGATACAAACAATTCATTAACATAGGCAACATCGGCGAACTATTCGCCAATTATTGGGGGCCCACACGCCGAAAACAAGGACACAGAAGGTCCTGACCCTTCTCCTAGAGTCGGGATTGATTTATCTAGGCTTTCTGGTGAAATCCACTCATTATGCCCTTACTATTTTTCCTTATGGCCCGAACAGACTTTACAGATCATCGTAATTGTTCCCCGCACATCATCTACATATGCATGCCTTCTCTTTGGGCTAATCTTGAGCACTATAAGTGTCCAGTTTGTGGTATGCTGTCACCTCATTTTCTTTCGGCAGCACGTCAATGACGGTTATTTTGCAGGGCATCTACCCAACACTGGTTATTGTGCTCGTCAATCTCCGGTACACGATATGGGACGATTCTCTTGAAGACTGTTTAAGTCCGATGGAGTTTCCTCCAACCCACAATTTCGGCACATCATCGACTCTCCAAAGTAACCTTCCCACATCGCCGAACCAGCTGGAAGACGTGCTGTCGAATCCAAGTTCTTCCTCTTTTACGAGTGTCATCGATCTACGTCCCATGTCCAGCGTCGTTCATGATCAAGATGTCTGATAATCTGGGAGAAATGATTAAGACTTGAGAGTTCGAATTTCTAGGGTCAATTACACCAAAAAGTATAATAATTCAGTGTGTTTACAATTACAACAAATGATACAGTTTTGATACTAAGCTCGTCTGGGATTCTACGCTGGCAATCTCCCATCTTCAACCGCGAGATCGACCTGCCCCGCCAAATTTTCATCTTTACTAACAATTTTATTAACTTCCTCATCTCTCAAACCGGCCAGCATATCCCCCATATCCTCTTCTCCTACAACCCTCCCACTTTGCCCGTCCTCCGAAACCTCCCTAACGACCAACCTTACCTTCATATCCCCGTCCACGTTCACCTGAACCCTAAGCTTCTTCCCGCTCCCAACCCCCTCCACTTTCACTGTTCCTAAACTCACCCTCTTCCTGGGGCCCCCAACAACGACCCGTACACTCGCACTCTCCGCTGTCGTTCGTAAATCGACCTCGCGAGACTGGGGCAGCGTCACATGCTTCGGAATAACCCCATAAACACTTCCATCCTCCAACTCGATACCTAACCTAACAACACTCATGCTGAACGTACAAAGCAAGTTCCGCGACTCCAAAATCCGCCTCACAGCCTCTCTCGCCGCTTGTACCTCCGGCTCCCCGGTCGTCTTGTATTCCGTAGATTCCGGTAACAACCCAACCAACCTCTGCTCCAATAACTCCGCGACGAGGGTTTTGCTTTCTGCGGCAGGTAAGTGCGTAGTGAGCACTCTACCGATTTTCACCCCAGCCACCTCATCAGACGGTGCACTTTTCACCGAATCCTTCACCGCCCTAACACACTTTTCAATTTCCTCGACACTCGACCCGCACTCTACTCTTGCGATCTCCCGACTCTCAGATACGCCCTCCTCAGTATCGGTGCGAACGACACGACAGACCGTACGTTCCGGACCGATATTCAACACCATCTCGTTGTGCAATGGCTGATCGGGGTGGGACGATGCGATGATACGACGGAAGAGGTTTTCATGCGTCATAACCACATACGCGCTAAACCTCTTATCTACATAGGATAATTCCTTGAACGTATCACGCACGACGCGTTCTTCTTCCTCCGTGAAGTAGATCGGGAAGGTAACGACGATGTAAGAGTTCGGAGGGATGTTCAAGTTTTTAAGTGCGGATTCGAGAGAAGATTGGGAGGAAGAGTGAATCGATTCATGTTCTTGAGTAGTTTCTTCACTGTTTCCAGGCACATCGATGGTCCTGCATACGACGGAAGAGCCTGGAGCGAGACTAGAGAGTGAGATGCCAACAGCGGCGGTATATTTGGTGGTCATTTTTGGTCTGTGTATTGAATGGAGTTGAATACCGTGTTCTCCTATCTGCTGGATGTTATATATGAAGCCTGGGAGGCAGTGGTTAGGCGGTGTTAGTGCGAATGACTCAAAGGCGGTTTCAATAGAAACTTCGGGAACCTTCCTTCAGATTTGACACTGATACTAGAATCATCTCCAACGACACGGGTTCCAATGCATCGCGTCAAGCTCCACGGTACTACCGGTACTCCCGTTGAGGAACAGGCAAGATTAAACCAAGATCGACAGACAGCTGACACGCTTGATATCCCAACCAGTCTCCGTAAACCAGGGTGCTGACATGGCTTGAAGCGGTATACGGTGCCAACAATGAAACTGGACATTCCTTGCAGTTGCGGAGTACGAGGAAGATGAATTCGATGCACAGCCACCTATATGCACCAGCCTGAACCTGACATACTACATACTCAGATACTAATAGGTCCTTTTCCAACTGAATTGGGGACATGGACCAGGGTCACCGTTCAAGTTAACGTTGGCTAGAACCATTTCTCCTGCGTTCCTGGTGGCAGGAATAATGAAAGGTCATCTGTCTATGGGTCTGCGTCCTACCCCTCGGTCGTGTATTCTCACCGGTTGACTCCCGTCTACGTTCACGTTAAGGACTTCTATTCATCTACTATAAAGACCTCTTCAATGGTTTGGGCATCTTCATCCCCCTGGTTCATTCACTTTCACCCCAGTTATGCGTCTCTCAACTAGTGTCCTCGCTATCGTTCCTCTCTTTGCTGGTATGTTGCCTTCCCGTTCATTTGCGCCCCATTTCAGGCTTTGATACACCTAAATTCACAGTAACACTCGCCGTACCTTTTGTACCCAAAATAGCAGACGGCGGAAGCTCTGCTGATAGAGCTCTCGTCACGAAAGCTATCACTCAAGGTAAATAGACTCCTGGTACATCCTCATATAACACAACGCTAAAACCCCGCCTCTCCTTCCTTAGCCAACGGCTACATCGATACCATGGTCACGAAGCTCGCCGGAAGCTCCGCCCAAACACTCATCACGAACGCATTCGGTTCAGGAGCCAACGCCGCTGCAATCAAAACCTGTGCCCAAAAGCTCCAAACAGACAAAGTCTTCTTCGACAGCGTAGATGCTGACCCACGCGCAGGAAGTGCTGCTGCTGCTACTTTGCCTACTACCAAGCATATCATTTTCGGCACGTCGTTCTATCCTGGTACGACAGCTCAGGACGACGAGTTTAGAGCTGGTACACTGGTACATGAAGCTAGCCATGCGCTTTGTAGTACTGTTGATTGGTTTGATAAGACGACTTGCGACCCGGTCACTACGAAAGAAGGTCAAGCACATGCTTACAATGGATGTACGTGTTTTCTACTGTATTTAGCTCTCCATGATCATGACTGCGTCTGACGATGACAATCTTTACAGACGCGAATAGCCCTGATTTCAATACATTAAAGACAAAGTGCGCGAAGAACATGCACCTGAACGCGGATTCTTATCGTCTTATGGCACTTGCCAGTGCATCTTCCACCCAGTCTATGGACCGGTTGTCTATTGATCAGATAGTGCTCGAGTCAGAAGATAATGCTTAAGTAGTATCCAGTAGTCTCTCGATAATAAAGTGAATTCAGCTTCAGATTTACGAGTAATACCCTAACTCAATTCTCTCTAAAACTTCCTCCCTCTTCCCCCAAATCTCATTTAACGAACTAAATCCACACAGCCCCATGGTCACCTCCGCCTCACATAAAATCCCCCTTACGACCTCCTCAACACCCTGCTCGCCACTAATCGCCAGGCCATACATATACGGACGGCCCACTAAAGCAACATACGTTAGTAGAGCTTAATTAACATTTCTGACGAAGGTGATCATTACGCACGTAGCACTCCTTGCGCACCAATAGCAATCGCTTTCAAAATATCTGAACCTCTTCGAATGCCCGAGTCGAACAGAACAGTGAACTTTCCCTCCAACTGAGCCTTACGAATACGGGGATCTGCCGTGATCTTCTCTAACGCTATTAGCGCAGGTATCGCTCCGTCTACTTGTCGTCCACCTGCCAAACATCATGAAGGCATTCAGTACCACAACTCGAGCCGTCCATCTTGATCACCTACCATGATTAGAAACAACAATCCCATCACACCCAACCTCTAACGCTTTAACGGCATCCTGAACATTCAAAATCCCTTTCAACACCAACGGTCCCTCCCAATACTTCCTAACCACCCCTAATTCATCCCAAGTCCTAAACAACCCAGAATGAATCTGTCTAGACCAATTCCTCCCCAACATCTTCATCTTCACCTCCTTCTCATCCCCCACTTCCCTTTTTGCGTCACATTCCGCCGGGCTAAAAGGGTAGGGTACACGATCGTTGTTGTCCGGGGGGAGATTCTGCGTCTCCATAAACACAGAATCAGAAGTGCCCACTTGGATACCTATCCCATGCGCAAAGGGTAGGTAGGCGGTATCAAGATCATAAGGTCTCCATCCCATACACATCGTATCGAGTGTAACGACACAAGCCGTAAACCCACATTGTTTGGCACGGTTTAACAGATTTTCTGTGAGCTTTTCCGAGCGTGACCTGGGGTAAGAAAAAGGAACAATTCATCAACTTGAATGAACGGCACTGGAAAAGGCGACGGTACCAGTATAATTGATACCACCTCTGACTACCCGCTCCATTTGCCTCTGTACAATCCTCCATCGAGCGCGTACTAGCGGTACTCATGATGTACGGCACACCAACCCTCCCTGCAGCTCTCGCGGTAGCAACTTCTCCCTCAGGATGTAATAACCCGTGCACGCCGATGGGAGCTAATAGAAGGGGTGATTTGTATTTGACGCCAAAGAGGGTTGTCTTTTAGAACATTCAAGAGAATCAGACCTGAAATTCGCCACAGTGACCGAAAAAACCTCACCTCCAAAGTCCTATCTGACGCATCCACCAACATCTTCGGAATAAAACACCACCTCTCGAATGCTTTCCTGTTCGCTCTATCTGTAGAGCACGACCCCGCACCCCCAAACACATACAAAAATGCGGCTGCAAAGTAGGGCAAATTCACACCCGTAGTATAAACACCATAATTCCACGTCTCGCACTAGAAAAGTGCACTCAAGCCAATACACGCACAATGATTCGACATAGTCACCTCCCTCGCCTTCGCCTCCAGTTTATCAGGATCATACGAGCCAATAGAGGGCGGTTTACGGTTGCCGTAGACGATATTCATATAAGTAGACCATGACTCGGGAGGGTTGAGGTCAGCTTCAAGAGCTGCTTTGAAAGACATTTTGGACGTGAGATTATGATACGAACCACTTGAAAGAGGTTTATTAAAGACGGGTGAAGATTATTGCGTCGATCGTCTTGATAAGGAGGTGAAAGGAGTAGATAACAAGCAGGGGCACAATATCTCGCTTGTGCATCGGATCAACCGAGGATAAGACAAGCATTTTCCGTCCAGTCCCGCACCTTCCCGCACCGGTTCCGCACCGGTCCCGCAGCTCTCGGAGGTGCCTGGCTTATTGAGCTTAGCATTGAGCAAAAGGGATACAAAGCATAATAGCTATCACTGTAATGAATTTCAGACATCGTTCTGGCTTAACTTCGTATCATCATTATCGCTGACACCTGTTGTGCCGTCCTTGTAATCCACCACAGCGAGCTCAGGCTGCAAAATAGCATTCAGCGGCTTTCCGTCGAACAATTCGCCAATCCTTTGGTAAAGTTTAATAAGCAACGTATGCGTGCATTCAAAAACTGGGCACTCACTCTTCCAAAGTATGGCCTTTGGTTTCGACGATCACAAAGTACATCAAAATTCCTGTGACCACTATGATTGCGGTACTAAACTCGAGTCAGCACTACACAACACACGAGCTCGGTCAGTACTTACTAGAAGGTATACCACTTCCATCCAATCGCCGACACTATGTGCAAAAGGGAAAAAGGTGTCATTAGCATTTCACAGCACCATCCACAGATAACCAACTTACTCGCAACCGGATTCGTATACGAACTGAACACGGACAACGACTTGCTCGTCAAGGTCCAGACCATCAGTCCCTTAGACCTCATCGAATAGCTCAACACCTCCGCCGGATAGCTAAAGAAAATCGGACCACACGCGATGAAGAACGCGCCGTTGTACAACCACACGAAAACAACTGCAGCAATGCCCGCGCCTTTGCTACCAGTCTTAACGTATTCGGCCGAACAGACGGTGAGTCCAATGTTGGCGAGCAAGACGCTGACCCAGGCAATGAAGAGCTGGGGGCGTCGGCCAATGTGCTGGGTCAGCCACAAGCCAAACAAAGCCATAGCGACGGTGAACTGTGGGTGGGGCGATGGATGATTAGTTACAGGGTATAGGACGGACAAGAATACACACCGAGGTTAAACCAGCGTTAATGCCGGTCTGCGTGGGGCTATCAGTTATACCAACAAGCTTTAAAACTGAATGATAGTGGCATATAAGCAAAGTGGATATGACTAGCATGAAGGGGACATACTCTGTGTGTAATCTGGAAGGAGCCGTCAGTATTCAGTCTTGATCCACGACCCAAAACTAATTTTAGGCTCACAATATTGAATGATAGCAGTTCCACTCAGATTCTGGCACGTTGCAATTAATATGACTATTTGAACATCAGATATTTCGCCGAGCATATATCACTTTGCTGTACTCACCGCATCCAAGCCGATGTAGAGAACTCCTCGACGACAAAATTGTCTTCCACGAATCTTGCTTCCATTCCTTCTCCATATGAAGCGCCTCTTGAATCTCGGCTAGCTCAAAGGTAACCAGCTCATCACTAGACGCTCCATTCGCATGGTATTTCAGGAAAAACGCTTTGGCTTCATTCTCCCGCCCATTCTTAACTGAACGTCAAGTGAATATCGGGTTTTACGCTGAAGAAGGAATGCGCACTTAGCCAACGAGGGGACTCGGGGACGTATGTGATGAGTACAATGATGATTAAGGCAGGCCCGATATGAATCTGGAGAAGTGAGCGGTGAGTAGCGAGCAATGGCGAATACCATAGAACTCACAAGATAAGGTATTCCTGGTAGCAAAAGTTCAGACGTCATTTCACCATTTACAGTATGGCAACTCACTCCAAGACCAGTTATTATTAATATAACTACAGCCCTACACCCTCGAAATTAATAAAGAAACGGCGTAGCCGAGAAGACATACAAAGACGACCCTGGTAGGAAATTTAAGTACACAAGGTTTCTGAACTTGCGTTAAGAAAAGACGTACCAAGAAGCGAAAAAGTTGCCCATAATCTTGATTTACCCTTGGGTTAGCAGACGTTCTCTACGTCACAAGTTCGACTAAACTCACGAAAGCAACGTCGAAGAAACCTGCGAACCACGTTCGTTGTCTAGGGTGCGGCAGCTCCTGAAGCCTATAGGCAATATCAGCAGCTGAATGAGCCTGTCGGAGGTATATGTTTACCCACAAGATGGGTGAACCAATGACAGCAGAAGCCAACCCGGTACCGATCTGTGTATGCGCCCTCATTATCAAACAGCGGTAATGACTGTGAACGATTTGCACTGACGATGATGCGGGACATAATGAATGCAGCATATCCATTGGTCCCACCAGCACCCGCAGCTGTTCCAATTGCCGTTCCAATCAAGTTCGTGATAGCCGTATACCTGGACAGTCCTACATGTTAGTCTCTTTTTTTTGCGAAGAGGCAATGTTAAACACTTGCCGTATAAGCCATTTGCGCCCATACTTGTCAGCGACATAGGATGCGATAGGAGCGGCGAACACTGGGATAGCAACGCGAGTAAGACAGAGTTAAACAGTAGATTAACTCTTCTCTTACTGCTTGCGAGATATGTTGCCGCATTTAAAAGCCCAATATCGCTGGAGCTAGGATGGTTGAGTGCTACAATGAGAAGAGGTTTTAGCAAATGTATGCTAAATAAATTGATATAAAACTCACCAGATTTCCAGGACGACATTGACTGAAATCCACCAAGCAACGAGCTATCATATCCACTCAAGAATTGGCCGAGAAAGATGCAGCAGATGAGTAAGTTGAGTTTCCGAAGTCCTAGATGAGGCATGGTCAAATACAGTTCACTTCAACTAAAAAGATGACACGAACCGTCATTTTTCCACCACGGCTGCCATTCGCAATCCTAAGCGTTCCAAGCACGAGAATGCATGTACAGAGTTCAACTCACCAAATGAGAATCGTTATTTGGGATGGAAAGGAAAGCATCATTGCTGGCGGTCATCTTGAAAAGGCTGAAGCCACTGAGCCGTCATCGAATCTTCTATGATATCTGTCCATTTATGTATGCATATGCTTATCTGCCGCCTTCTTCATCCGCGTATGTAGGTCCTGGTAGACGAGATTATAGATAGGGCTCCAAGTCTAGCGCCCAGGGACCAGGGGACAGGCATTGGGGTAGTCACGTGAAGGTACACGATACGATTTATCGGACGACCATCTTATCGCTCTTGCACTTACTTGACAGTAAGTATCTGGCCAGTGGCGACGGCCAATGGATATCGATTCTACATGTATTAAATAATAAAGCTCAGCATTGACTTTATTTTTCTACTACATACCATGGTCGGACTCGAATCCGGTTCTTTTTGCGCAAACCTCAATTTCGTGGCTTTAGATAAATCTACTCCTGGCGCTTTCGAATTTCCATCTGTCACTTGCGTCAGTACAGGCGAGCCACTGCATCTCATTACGCACAAAGTACCCGTTCACGACTTGCGCCTCGAGGAGCGTCGGCCGTCTATCGATACTGAAGGGTTCACATGGCAAACAGTTCCTTACGACGAATTGGACGGCTCTGAGGGTTGGGAAGATCGATATGCGGTTGCAATCTGCGAGCAAGTTACAGGCAGATCACACTCTTGAACAAAAACGAGCTAACTGTTTGCGTAGGTGGCTGAAGCAGCATGTCGGTGCCAGAGTCTGCAAGCCTATCAATTATCAAGTCAGGTGTGTTTCCATTTCCCTGTGGATCGATCATCGTCGTTCGACTAGAACTCCCCCCTTTAAAGGCGCAGGAAGTTAGAATCTAATGTCGACACGAACTATGAGCCAGGTCCGCAAAAAGATCAGCAACCTGTGCCGGCTGTTCACCTCGACATAAACCGAGAACGGGCAGGTGCTCGAGCACTGGCCTTCCTAGGGGATGAGTTCTCTTCCTTGGATCACTTGGCTATCATGTATGTGCTATGTCAATCCTAGAGATATGTATAACTATTGATATGACACTAGTAATGTCTGGCGGCCTCTCAAAGGTCCTGTTATGGATGCACCCCTTGCCCTTTGTGATGCCCGAACGTTAGACCCTGCAGATATGGAGAGAACTACTGACAAAGTATGCGTTTGAACTCTTTTACTTTGTATCATTCGCTGAAGACCTGGGATAGTTCGGTGGCGGTTATTTCATTCGCCACAACGGTGCGTAGCCTCAGACACGCTCTATTATCCCTATACAGTTCAAACCTGAATTGCCTTAGAAAACATGAGATGGTTCTACGTACGCAATCAGATGCCTGACGAGGTTCTTGTGTTTCGGCAGTATGACAACAGTGAGCAGTTCCAACCCAATAATCCAGATTTTCGAATTTACATGGTTTCTTCACTAGCACTCGTCCCTCAACTCGGAGACGCTAAATTCACTGCACATTCGGCCTGTAAGTAAAATACCTCTCTGACATATCGGGGCTCAAACTACATCCTTCTTCAGTCTTCGACGAGGCACGGCAGAGTCAAGGTATACCACGAGAAAGCATTGAAGTTCGCTGTGCTGTGGTGTACTGAGTGCTTGTTTACTTATTCTGTATGAATGTCTGTAATGCTGCCTTGAAGTACAAGACTCGATAGGAAGCATTCAAAAAAGACTTGAAAAAGACAGCTTCGCCGCGGCGAATGAGTTAAGCGCCTGTATTACATAAGTAATATTCACCAGCAAGCTGGGAAGAGCCGGTCTATCAAACTTTAACTTGACTTGAATTACTTTAAGCTCATACTCGTGCATGCCGTTTGTCACATCCATAGAAATGCCTTCTGCTCGCTTTCTTCCATTAGTTTCTCATCATATGTTCCATGAACGAGTCTATCGATATCCCTAGATCACCTCAGGTCTCACCTTCAGGTGCGTATTGATTCGAGTAGCATCTATGAACGTCTCTAAGTGCATATCACCAGGTTCTTTCACGCTTCTTGATTGTCCTAGTGACGATCACCATGAGAGAGAAAGATCTACTGGAGCTCGTGGTAGAAGTTCGTCGATCCGATCTGCACTCAGTGAGTATAATAACACATTCTCTGGTGTTCAACTTAGCAACTTAACCGTTCACTGTAGATTCATCTTCTTCCTCCTTCAGCCCCCAGTCCCATTCTAAAGAAATCCTCACGGCATTGAAAATTGGAGCTCATGGCGTAGACGTCACAGCAGTACCGCAGAGAGGTTCACTCAAGCCGGAGCATTATCAATTACCTTTTGGGCTTCTGCCTAATTCCTACTGTCGAGTACACCCCAAACGGCCTCCTTCAAGCTCCGAGCCGAATGGAAAGGCTTACTTCCCCCCGTCCACCTCAAGGAAGAAGCTCCCAGGTAAGATCGACCTTCGTTTGCATCGTACAATCATTTTTTGTCTTGCTTTCTTCTTCGATTGATGATTTCCCTCTTTTTCTCCTCAGCCAAGGAAATGTCTTCGACTCAGAATGAGGATAGAAAGGCCGTATTTCTGCGCAACCGAATTGGCAAAACGAAGACGAAGACGCGCGCCAATTCATACAGTCTCTCGGGAAGCCACATCGGCGACACCCTATCCGTGTCAATGTCTTCTGGGTTTGCCCTACCCTCTAGCTCTATACCGCGTTCAAGATCCTCAAAACGTGCTCGTAGTGCACAAGATAATGGAACTCAATTTTCTCCAGCCTGTCGGAGCTTCCAGGATAGCGACGTTACTATGACCGAAGTTCAGGCTACTGCCAACTCTTCTAGTACTAGAATCTTGGATATCCGTACAGAGAATTTGATGGCCCAGTCGCCTGTGCAATTGGCTAACAAAGCAGAATCTGAATGCTCATCTCTGACTCCCCTGTCGAGTTCCCGTTCGGCTAGTGTACCCATTCATAACCGAGGACCGACACCGGACCTGATTCATCACTTCCAACCTCGATCCGATACTGAATTCGCCTCAGGTTTTGCAATACACTCTCTGGAGGATATGTCTCATAATCAAACTCCGCCGCCCCCTTGCTCTCCATTGCCTAACTTGAGATACGCACTCCCACCCATGTCTCCTCGTCTTTCTGGGTCCAGCGTCAACGAGCTTTCTCTACGCCTTCCAGAATACTCAGGATATTCCACACCTCCGCAGAGCGTATCTCCACAAGTCCATAATGCGAATACTTCTACGGACACGATCCCAGAATCCGCGCAGTCTATCGTGACGTCGCGTCGAAATGACCCGGCTTCATGCTATTACTCGCCATCGGCTCGAAGCTTAACGCTTGCTTCTAGTTCGGAGTCGTCTTCTGAACCTTCATTTCACTATCTACCCTCGCCAGTATCTCCAATCACGCCCTTTCGAGCACCTCCTCTGGCCCGATCTACTTCGAGGTCGAGTTCTATCGGTAACACACCATGTAATAGTAGGCTCGACGCAACTGAGTCTGCTAGTGCTGATAAAAACTATTTACCTTCTTCCGACATCCTCGAACACCTGGATCAGACGAATCATGATCAGGTGCGCCCTTCACTACAAAACCCATTTCCATCGCCCTCGTCGATATCTACGCATCACTCTTATCATACCTCGCTTGAGCCCGAGATTCATGCAGAGCCTGTGCGCATCAAAACTGAAACAGAAGAATTGCAGTTGCAGACTCTGGCATCAGCCTCGGTTCCAAGCGAGACAGGTGAACCCAATGACAGTAACAATTTGAACTTCCCTGTGCGCCGTTTGAACACGTCGATAATCGATGTTTTTCCTGGCGCACTGTTTGAATCAGATGAATTTGAGCTAGGGTATCCTGACGATTGACTAGTGTTCTGACCGCGGCAATCTACTGATTTTTGTTGCTCTCTTAATCAATTAAACTTTTGGAGTTGGTTTGGATATGCATGATATTGTTTTGGTTTAAAGCGATGTTGTACATGTCAAATGGTTAGGATTAAATAGGATGTTGTACATTTTGTAGCTGTAGTTTATCCAGTCCTGAAACTCGAACCTTTATCATTACATTTCACTTTGTCTCTGGCGCTCAGTGTTCAACTTCACTCCGGTGTCTAACCAAGGAGAAAACTGCAAATTCATTCTTCGTGCAGTGCACTCCACAGATGCCATCAAGGTCACGCTGGACTCCACTCTAGCACTACAGAACAAGCCGCCGAATTGAATTGAAGCTGCTGTAATTGCTGCGAATGTCTGATGTGAACAGTGCTAAGATGATATCGAATGAGACCATTGAAGTCAGTCGCGAAGGAGACCTAAACATGACAGGGCTTTCGGGACTTTCCTGTGTACCTCCTGCCACCTTTTACAACCTTGGACGCCAATCTCTATGCCAGCTTCAGCTACCAACACCACAGTGCACAGCACCCAATTGAGTCCATTTAGCTCGTGCGCTCATATTACCAAGACCAAGCGTTCGGCATGGGTTCCCTGATTCCATCTAGATGATTATCAAGTGAACCAGCTTTCAAACGAGCCAAAGTAACCGTGATATTTGGTGCACGAAAGATGGATGCGGCCGTACTAACATCAAGAGTTTATGCTGTGAAGAACAGACCGCGACATCGTCTCAGTCGGATGTTTCTTCAAACCCGGGACATATTCCAATCGTCAGTAATATGCGTTCGTCTTGGTGTCTGGAATAATTCAGAATCTGAGCGAAATAACACACAGTGAGGAACAACGCGCACTGAGATACGAAGACTCTTCAAGAAGCTGACACCCGAGTTCCAGAATTGGTATAACTATACCTTACATTCCAGGGCGAGATCTCGAGCACAGGAAGTGAAACATCAAAATCTCTTTACTGTAGTAGCAAAGCATGCTGTGCCACTTTGCGCCCAAGATGCTTGCAGTCTCTATGCCGCTGCGTCGACGGTAGCTGGAACCGCCCACTGATGAACAACGCAAGTTGAACTCGTAGGTTGATTGAAGGTGCCCTAATCTGAATTTGTAGGAGTTGAGAATCTGTCGATGGTGTACCTCTATACAGATCCTGCACACAACGGTCGTGGATCTGCTAAGGCGATCATTGATAGAGCAAGTGAAGATGTGAGACGATGTGAGACGAAGAACCAGTCGTCGTCGAAGATGCACGTGGTCGAGGAAAGTCTTTATTAAAATCATTTCAAATTCATTTTGAAGGACTCGAAGAGGGGAGGAGCTGCTGGGCTGGTGAAGGAAAAACGTAAAAGATGAAACGGGGAGAGAAGCATTCATTTCGGGCTATAGTGCAGGAGAGAGATGTTAACGATGAATACAAACGTTACTAGGCAAACTATCCATCACTTGCATTCCATCTTTCTCTCTTCCAACTGCGTACTAGTAGTTGAGCAATGAAACATTTATTTTAAGTAGTGCTACAGTAATTATGATGGCAATATGATAGTAACATGCCGTAGTCATCATCAAGGAGCTTCCCGCTGTAAACAACCACACAGGGGAAGCATCACTAAACTTTGGTGGCCAGGAGGCGATAAGAATCAGCATTCAAGTGCATGTTCTTCCCGCATTTATCTTGGATTGTCTTAAAGTCACTACTATCCTCATCTACAAAGGAAGATATTGTCAACTATTCCGATCTTCCGACGGAGAGGATAAAGTGAAAACAACATACATCCATTCCAAGCATTCGCAGTCGTTTTGACCGGCTCGCAGGTCGTCTTATCAAACCAATCGACAGTACCGCAAAGCGCATGGCTAGCTTCGTGTACGACAGTACCCGCTTGAAAAGCGGTGGTCTGATGATTGAAGAACGAGGAGCCGAAAATGACGTGCTTGTTCTCCAGAGTCCCAGCTAAACCGACACGGCTGTCAGGTTCAGCGCCGTCGAAGAAAATCTTGCCAGACTTCAGCTTTGAAATACACGATTTCACGTCGGCAACATTGACGTTGGGGCCGAACGCCGCCTGGATGGCGGAATCAGAGGCACTCTCCATCTTGTCAATGTATTCGTTGGCTAAGGAAGGAGATATCAATCATTTGTTCACGAGGTACTGTTGGACAACCAACTTGCCTTGATCAATAGCCTTCTTCAGGGCATCCCTGTTGGCAGAAGACCCCCCGTCTTGTATTTTTGCCGTGAAAGGGATGGCAAACGAAACTGTGAATGTTATGGGGTCGCATCGTCAAAGAGCGCGAAAAAATAGAGGATGAACGCACCAGCGAAGAGCGGGGCAATGAAGAAGACGGCTGAGAGACGCATATTTCTGGAGAATTAGAATAAACTTGGAGAGTGAAGATGCTTTGGAGAGTCCGGCTCTGTACAAGTGACCAGCACCTGTGAATTGGAGTGACTTTGAGGAGTGAAGAAACTCGAGAAAACTGAAGGGCTCTTTATAGGATTCCATCTTCAGAAATCCAGCAATTGTATTCCGATGAAACACCGCTGAGAGCAGTGTAAACAAAGAGACTGTATCATTGATACGGGAAGATTGTAACGCCACAAGCTGACAGGTATGTATATACCTGGAAGGTGGAGAGCACAGATGACCCAGATTCATCTGATTATAGTAAGTGCGCGATGGAAATCAATTCAAAAAAAGCATCCATTGCCATGATATTCATCATGTAGTTGTTCCTTTGTTAAATCCTGTATCTTTGTGCGAAGCCATTTAACATAGTCCTGTTCTTGGCCATGTTCATAGACACTGCCAACCTGACAAACTTCACATAAAATACGAGCACATAGCAGCATATGAGCACTCCAAAACCTGATAGGCATCCCAAACACTGGCCCCACACTAGGCTCCCACGTCGGATGCACCACCATAGATGTCCCTCGATACGAAGGAGGTGGAAAGACGACGAATGGTCTCGGCCTTCACCACACGAGAACCGGTCTCTCGCATCCTCCCTGACATCTGCACTGCAGGCCCTCATCATCCCTCCCGACACCTATGTACATCATCCTCACCCTTCAACAGTACTTGGACTCCAACGAAGAACGCATAGAGGTAAGATGAACCTTTTGATGAGAAAATTGGTGGAGCTACGACAGAGGGGAAGAACCTCGTCAGGGGGATATCGGAACAATGATTTGTGGGCTTATCAGAGTCCACGAAGCGCACGACAAGCGAAGAGCGGGAGAACTAGGGGACCAAAAAGGCTCTTAGTCGTCTCTCGATCTCGTATATACGCTCAGCATCTTCTCAGGCCAGACATCAGGCCGAACGGCAGGGAGGTATATATGGAGATGTACGAAGACACGCAGTACTCCTTCATTCCCGCGAGATAGATCTGCGGACGACGGGAAAAAATGCTAGGATGCGTGTCGTCCCCTGGGACCCGAGGCGGAGAGTGAGGTTGAGAACGGTGAGGGTGGAAAGGTGTCAGAAGTGAAGTTTAGGGTCCACATGTTGGATGTAGAATAAACAGTCACAGTTATTTGTGAGGGAGGTGGGAGGGGAACGACGAAGGTGGAGGGGGTCGCGAGAGGGGGAGATGTGAAGGATACGTTGAATGGGCTAAGAAGAGAGGAACTTGATGATGCTCAGGAGGAAGAGATTGACTGGGTGGGTGAAGGCGGGCGGTCGTCGGCGTAGACTCAGAATACTAGACTCGGTTTATTGCCGGTATTTAGTTTCCTTTTTTTCCTTTTCGTAACATTAGATTGATGTAAAATGAACTTCGTCGATCAAGCGTACCTCTAGGTGTACTTCCCAAAGTCTCCTGGTCAAAACCATTTTCAGCTCTCAATTTGATCAAAAAGCACGCGGCATCCTGGACTAGATCCAGTCACTTCTGCCAAATTTTTGATGACGGTCGAAGAAAAGCGTTGCAATAGAGTGAATAGGTGATCAACTGTTGCGAACGACTGTAGCATGATCCATCTATCAAATTCTTGCAACGCCTCAAAACGTCAGTCTAAGAATTTTACTCGGCCTAAAAACTCACATAAATGCTCGGCCCTCGAGCAGCGCCCTCAAGATGGTCGCTTGCACTCGCAAAGCCATGACGGAGATGAAAAGTAATGATATTTACGGTAATGTTGAAGGACAAGACTCCACAGAGAATACTGGAAGGAGAATAAACCTTATTAAGTAGCCAAATTCGAAACTAACAGCGAAAACAGATGACCCACTGTAAACACCTCTATGTACAGCTAATGTGCCTCTGCAGGTGCACCAACAAGCGACAGATTTCCAGAGCGCCGAACCACTACTATTCCCAAGACGCAAACGACTCAGTGGGGCTAGTAAAGAGCTGAGTGTCGATTGACAAACGAGTCATGAATCGGAAGACGACGACGTAAAATCGCCACTCTAATTTCATTCTTGAAGTTCTAGATGAGCGTATTGTCCTGGCTTAGAATGTCAAGCCAGCAACGCAAGCGGTTTCCTCGCATGGCGAGCGATGGCAAAGCGGGTTCAAAACTTGATAAGAAAATTAGTGACCAGTCTCTTGCTTACATAATCACTGACCCAAGCTCTGGGCCTACAGCTAAGACTCGGAGGACTCGACGTTCTTCCTACTTCCCATTTACGATGTGAAGGTGTGTTCTCATTGAGTGATTACAGACTCTTATTAATTGAGCTTCGAACTTGCCAGGCCACAGTGAGCCTTTGAATGACGCAACCTTGTCTCCTTGATGAAGGATTTTGCTGAATTGTACAGCAGCTCCGAGTTGGCTCCGAGCGGAGTACTTCACGCAGACATATAAGGTACGCGGAGGTATACCTATCCCAGCTTTGAAGGGTCTCTGCATATCCTTGACTTCTGTCGCCCTGTGCGAGCTATAAGCTTTAGCTTATGCCGCCGCCCGTCTTCAGTTCATTAACTATACGAACATGTCCAACGTTGCCACTTAAACTAACTCATAAATACCTTAGGTCGTATCCCTGCATGATATCCTTTATTCATGGATCAAATTTCGGCATTTAGCTCGCATGACCTGACAGTTCTTTGGGCTCTCCTTTCCCCACAATCCCGAAGGGGGCGCCTCGTGTACCTTTGCAACTCTTAACTTTTGGTATTCTGAAGCCTCGGCTTTGGTGAACTTCAAGATCCCATAGTCATCAGCGGAGGTTCCAAACTTGCAGCTGGGAATTCAAGAAAGGTGCTGAGATGGCATCTTCCATGGGATCCTCCCCGAAAGACTTTGGAAAGACTTGCTGTCCGGTTCTGTGGATTTCATGAGTCTTTAGCTTGCAGCCAGGTATGGATAGCCTCTTATGAATGCTACGAAGCTGTTACAGACGTCCCCAGCCTTACCAATTGTGTCTCTTGTTTCAAGAGATAAGTCAGCTGAAGCGCCGGTCAAATCGACTACCAATTGTTTGCTCCTATGGGTCCATCTCTCAGCATATGTTTGCCTGTCATTCTTTCCATTTTGCCCAAATTCGTCAAACCTCTCAGGTTAAAAATGACGAAGAAGTTGCGGTACCCTTTGGAGTTCCATCCTCTCTCTTAAGCTCGTCTCGCCTGGCCATGGCATCACTACAAATCAATTCAGCCTGGGCAGACCCCAGCGGTTGTGAGGCCATGCTTAGGGCTGTCTCAACTGTTTCTGCTGTAGCCCGTGACATTGTGAGACTTGGATGGCATGACAGGCGGAATGAACGCCTCAGCAGAGCCAAGCTCATAGTAGAAGAATGTGAAGACTTCATGCGAACGATGACCGCTGTGTCAGTGGCTGGGAATGAAGCTCTCATAGCAGAGTTACACCACCAACTTATCGTTCAGATGGAGGACAATCTCAGAACGTGGGTTTGCTAAGTTCTTTTCCTTCAAATTAAGCTGACTGCTGAGTGTCGGCATATATCATAGAGCAAACATGCATTTCGATTATCTAGGACGCAAGATAGTGGCGAATCGAAGATCCCTAGAGGAAATCGACCTTTGGGGTCAGGTTTCCCAACAAATCTCAATTTTACTTCAATGGCTCAGAAAGTATGAGACTATCGCGGTAAGTGTCAGGAAGGCATTACTCTATAAAGACTTTACTCAAGGCACATTCTAAAGCAGGAAACAATGATGCCGCGCACTGGTGGGTTTAAGCTGCCACCCAACCTAATCAATCATAGATTAACCCAAAGTATAGCTTCCGTCGCCCCTACACAGCATGTACATTTCGAACGAACATCAGACTCTCACAAACACTCGAAACATTCTTCTTTCACCAAGTCACATTACAAGAGTATGGATCATCTCGGGCATGCATTCTCTTCCATGGCCTTAAATGGGAACAAACTGTCGACGCATAAGAGTTCGAGCTCTCATCCGGTGTATAGGTCTTCTGTGATTTCAAACGCAGGTTCGAAATGGGCCGACGATACTGCTTCACAATCCACAACTCGCACTCAGGACCTCACAAGTGCAAGCAACTATCACCGCTCGCATTCGCTTCGTCGTTCTGCGTCGGTGTATGAAGGTATGTCATGCAGTTGCATAATACTACAATCAGTCCTCAATAGCCTCGTAGCCAGAGACGTAAATGGACACCGTAGACCTCCTGTCGACCCCAACAGTCAATATCGCCACTCCCGACGTTCGTCTTTCGAGACAAGTGTCAGCGCATATGTGGTTCAAGTTGCTACACCAGGACACAGTTCTTCTACTCAGATGTGGGAGGAGCGCAGACACCGAAGTAAATCTTCACATCGGAGTCACCGCCATTGATTCTCCTCGAGTAATATGTAAGTCTGTCATTTACCTGCCATCGCATTAATGCTCATCAGCGTTGGATCTAGGGCTCTAATTGGAAGCCACATATATACTGTAATATGTAATTTGATTTCATTTATGTTGAGAGGACATGCACGAAGACCTGAACGCAGCGAGACTGCGATAATGTACTAAATCTTGCTTCTGTAGTTGGTGCATACTGTATATGTTAACAATTTATTCTATCTTCAATCCGTACGCTAGCCACGTAGAATCGCAAAATTCAGCGCCGCTAAGCCTCTATCGAGTAAGTAAAGAAGAATACGGGATTAGAATTCCTAGTCGGACACTTCAGTAATATATTAATGTTATATGTAACGTTACATCAAAGATAAGAATAAACATCTATCCTTGAAAAATGAATGTTAAATGAATTTGAATCCTCCGGTGAGCGTCATGACATTCTTAGGATCCACCCGCTCCCTGATAGAACGTAGCCTGCCGACGTTGTCACCGTACATTAGCTCCAATGGCGTATCAGGCAAGGCATAATTAGGATAGTACAAATCGCTCCAACTACTCTGGCCTTCGTTGACAGCAACCGTCTGGACAGCTTTCACCATCGCTTTGAGAGCATTTTCAAAGTATTCATCGTCCTCTGCATTGACATAGAAAAGGTTGGCCGTTGCAGGAGTGACTTGTCGATCGGAAGGATGAGGATATGCAGATTCTGTAGAATGATCAAAGGCACCCGTGAAAGGCTCGGCAGAGAAAACGAGATCTCCTACTGCCCGTTGATCTGCTACAGCCTGAGCATAGAGCGAGTCCATCTGTTCTTTGATAGTCTCAAGGATGGTAGTCGTATACTTCAGAATAGGAACAGGATGCTCTGTCTCTCTGTAAAAGGTGGAATCAATTTAAGAAGAATGGATAACTGATGGTAAGCTCATTACCTGTAAGGCTGAGGGTCCGTAGTCGAAGGCCCAAACATAGCATCGAGTAATGCCGTGAAGTTTCTGACCTGGAGATCTGAGCTCAGGGAGGGGATGGTCAAAAACGATTCAAAGGCATCAGGTTGTGTGGGTGCATCGTAGAAAAGAAACGCAGCTATAGCAGCCTAGAGCAAGTTGAGTGCATATACCAACCGATACCACCTTGACATACCTCTCCTGTCCCAGTGATGCTGTACGCCATAATCATTTGGGCTTTGGGGTCGGTGTTGTTGAAGCTGAAGTTTGACGTAGCGGCATACACGAGATTAACCACTTCAGTATTGTTTGGATCAAAGATAATCACACCACCCTGAAATGTGTACATGAGTGCTGCGTTGCCAGTACGGAATGGAGCGATCAAAAGGCACGACTTACCCAAACATTACCTTGGGGATATGCTTGCATTGTGAAAGACGTAACAATCCCGTAGTTATTGAAACCTCCTTTCAACGCAAAGAAAAGGTCTGGGTCGGAGGAATTGGTGACCTCGACGAAGGTGCCATTAGGTAGAACCAGGTCGAATGCAATCATATTATCAACGGCAAG
>RCHF01001056.1:0-32749 GCA_003987895.1 Neonothopanus nambi
AGAGACAAGAACCTGCGAAGCCACCAGTATAAATTTGTCTCAAGAGGTCTTCAATCGGATTCATTAGCAATGACAAGAAACCAACTTGCTTCCTCTTCTGTATTTCCGAGCCGATGGCTGAACCACTGAGCCAACTACGGGGAACAGTTACATTATGCGGGTGGAAATTGCGTTGCGAGGAATTTGATAAAATCAGGTTCTTGCAAAGGTGATCCAGGAAGTCGCACAAGACACCAAGGTCAATAGATAATTGTTGCTTCACAACGTGCCTGGCAAATCATGAGTTCACTAAAACTGAGTTGATCAATGAGGAAAGAACGCACATTATAGAGAATATACCGGCAATGAGACACGAATCGAAATGGCGCTCTAAGGTTCCCACCAGCTCATGTATGACTGCCCCACCTCCTGGTCGTATGAAGAATGAAGGGGTAGGCATAAATGCATATCGACCGCGATGAAGGTAATACAGAGGGCCATCCTTGTCAAAAATCTGCGCCAGAACAGTGGCTTGAAGCAGATCCGTCAAGAACAGTGATGGATACTGGAAGCTGTAGCTGTGCACATGCACAAAACCTTGAACCCACCATCTAACTACTCGACAAGCCTGATCAGCTTCAGGTATTGTCTTCAAATCGAGACATGCAGAAGTGCCCATGATATAGTGTGGAGGGAGGATTGCATCGTACAGTCGTAGCAGCCATTCTCTGCAGCCAGGATCAGTCGCCTATATGCATTGTCGAAGAAAATGAGAAACATACCTGCGTTGTACGAAATCTAGGCCTTGAAGCATAAAGAGTGTATTAAGGATCAAGATCTGTAGTAAATGGGCTCGTACTCGGGTGTTATAGTACGAAGGGTCCATAGAAGATCCCGTAACATGCGCTTGTGGACACGCTGGTCTCTGGCAGTCTCCAAATATAGCGAAAGTTAGGCAAGGAGTGAACACAGGACATCGCCAGGAGGCATCGACTTCTTTCAAGATACGCATCCTAAGCCGATCTCTGACAGCGGTGCGAAACAAATTTTGGAAATCGAAATATGAAAGTGTCATGTCTTGATCCATTGTATCGAGCGTTTTGCGACTCTGCATATAGCACTCATGCAGGTATGTGCCCTGCGGCAGCATGACGTGATTCTCTGATTCTGAGAGCTTTTGGAAGCCAAAGAGTTTGGAAATGTTCTTCGACTCAGCCGGACTGGGATGAGTGAGAACTTGGTGAAGTTCTTCAGTGTACAGCTGAAAGAGCCGAAGTTCCTCTGCCAACTCAAATATAGAGAGATTGTTAAAGCGAGGCAGGTTGGTAAAATAATGATCGAGGCAGAGTAAAGCGGCAGGGCGGTTGTTCGCCAAGAAGAAGGATGTGCTTAGTTCGCGAAGCTCAGCCATAGAACTCGTCCGGATTGCTTGGAACATGCGTATCTGTGAAGGAAAGCAAGACTTAAATGCAAGGTGCTGTGGAAATATATAGTCTTACCTCGTTACGATCATTTGCCATCAGCGAAACGTTTGCTCTGGAAGCCAGGTCGAGGAGTTTCGTTAAGTTCGTGTCTGATACTCCCGGTAGAGAGCCAAAGATGAGTTTCTGCCATAGTCCCGTGAGGATACAGTCGGTGGCCCTACGAGAAGAGTCTTCATCCTCATCCTTCAAGAACAACGCAATTGCATCCAGAGTGCGACCTTCAGTCAGATGTAGCTCTGCAGCTTCGCGTATTTTGCCATTGGCTTCAAGAACAGCAGCTAGTGCAATATCGAAATCCCTCTCTTCGAGATATTCGAAAAGATCCTCGATGGACTCGAAAAGGCCGCTCAGATGTCTAAATTAAATATTAAGATGTAGCCTTCCACACCGAATAAGATACTGACTGAAGTTTTTTCGTTCGTTCGACACTTCCGGAGGGCAGGGACTGTATTTGGTTGGAATAGAATATTCGAGCCAGCCTGAAGATGTTCTCAGCTACTTCCTTCTTGATGAACACTTCCTTCACAAGCTTGACCGCTTCATCGAAATAGCTAAGGTCGCGATAGCAGAGGGCAGCTTCCGTGAACATCTGAGCTTCATAGTACGCTTGAGCGGCAAGTAAAAGTTCGTTGGCCTTCTCGTAGCAGTTCCCGCAAATCTTCAAGAAATCCAATCGCCTCTTCTGAGAAGCGGAATCAGAACATTTTCTGAATGCTTCTGCGGCCAGACAAAACGCATCCTTTCTTTTCAGCTTGCTAGTTCTCGATTCATTGCTCAAGCGTTCGGCGGTTTCCCGGAGGACATAAGCATGAGCTATGGCCACACTTTCAGGCCGTAGTGCACGTTCGAAGCAATGCTTTGCCTCTGCATATTTCTTGCGCTCAAAGAGATGCCTTCCTTGCCTGTTCCATTCCTCCGGTGGGGAAGACGTCGCCAATCGGGGAGCATTCATGCCAGGGGTCAGGCTTCGTATCAGATCTCTTTTGGTCCAGTACATCTGTTAAGGTTGATATGTGAACCGCCAATGCGCGAATACAGCTTAGAAGAACACCTACTCTCAGCGATTCACCTTTATCGGACGAATCGGCTATCCAGAGGTTTTCCCTAGCCCTTGTTATTGCCACGTACAGGAACTTGAGCTGAAAATCACAAAAGATCAGAAGTGCAGACATCAGATTGAGCAGCCGTCAAAAATCACCTCGACGCAAATGCTGGCATATCGGGATTTGTTTCGCTCGAAGTCAGGAGTGGGCACATTTGTATCATCAAGCCCATTCAAAATAACCCTCCATTGCGCAAGCTGAGCAGGAGAATCCTCGAAAAAGTCATAAAGCAATACCTAGATATAATTAACAACTAATACCATAAAAGCCATGAAACCACATACATCGTTGAACTCCAACCCCTTGCTTTCATAAATGGTCCTGAAACAACAGCAAGTCTAGCAAGAGCAAAATACGACGGATCAAGACTTACATAACAAGACCTATGTTGCCAACTTTCTCCTTCAATTTTTCGCGCGCGGCATCGTCTCGCACCAGTATGCCTATGATTATTTGAGTGGAAACGCATCATAAAACTAAGAGAAAGCTTACATTGCTGGGCACCGAATTCGATGCGATTTCCAGAATCACCAAAAATGAATTGCTCAAGTTCTAGTGCCTCGTCTTGATCCCATCCGACGAAGAATACTGGCTTCAGACCGTCAATGACACCCTTCTCTGGAGCCAACTTATCGATAGAGTCTGGCCAAAAGCGAGAGATGAGGTCTATGACAGAATGTGCACAGTCAACAATCCCTGCATGAGAGCGGTAGTTTACGGCGAGTTGAAAGATTTCAGGTTGAATGGCAGTTGGATTCCGGAATCCAATAAGACTTTGACGTCGTTGTTCCTATGTGCCAATGATGTGAAGGAGTTTGGCGTGACATGAAGCAATGTTACACACCTCCAATCGCCACTGGAATGCCTTCAAGGAATTGAAGCGGAACGAACTTCCCACGGAAATGGTCTGTGCCGTGTCGCCGGCCCAGAACAATCCATTCGCATCATGGCATATTGCACGAAGCACTGATGAGTTTCAGCAACAGTCATACCATGCTATGACCAGAATCTACCTAATGTATCGATAAGAAGATTATCTTGGACTTCATCGACATATCTGTCAGACGAAGAAGTGTCAGAGTGATCAATACTATTCACTCCATGAAAGTAAAAAAGAAACATACAAATGGTCAATTTTCTGCCCCGGAACACCGTTACTCTTGAAGAAATCGAGAATTGAATGAGTCCTAGACTTCGTTGAGACGATTTTGGGAAATGGTGGGGCAATGGCTAGCGCACCGGTCTGCTCCATCTTGAGCACCAAGTTTCTTCTTCCTAGTGAGGTAAGAACTGAAGAGCGCATAGAGATCATCACGACTCTCGGAAAAGGTAGATTGGGTTCTTGTGCTCATATTTCGATAGTCAGAATGGGTCAGATGATGAACATCATTGGTTAGTGTCTCTTCCGATCCTTTGATCACACCTAAACGAATGTAAGAATCATTAGTTGAACATATTCCAAGGAAGGGTGTATACACACCTATGAGCTCGCTGAAGACCAATGATGGATCTATGTTTGATATGAGCAAAGTCTTCTTGACGTAGCAGCGAGTAGGCACGAACCTAGCCTTTTGGTGAGTTGCTGCGGGAAGTGTGTCCAGTAGTGGTGTAAGAAGACGTCGTATGACACCGTAAGGTTGTTTTGCTTTGTCGAATCCAATTCTCGTGTGATAGTGGTTGCGGGCTTCTTCAATATCGAGGTCTTGGTGGATGCAATATCGGCTTCAAGCATTGTGCAGAGCTAGCAAAAGCAAGCGTTTTAGCAACTACCGAACAGAAATTATGCACGAGGACGTACCCCATTGAATGTGGTGAACAAAGGAAAATGTTTGTCTTCAAGCTCACTGAACCTAGCGGGAAGGTCGCCACTCCAATCAGCGACATCGTCGACATCGATCATATCACCTTCATCATCGAGTGCAGATGCCCCCTGGCCCGTCCGTAATAATCGGAGCTCGTCCAGCGACTGCGAGGTAGCAGCTAGCGACCTTACTAGTGTTGTAAAATATTGTTCGACCTTTTTGGCGAGTAGTCGGGATTGCGTTACGAATATTTGTCTCGGCCTAGGCATGTCTCCACCAGCCATCTGATGCGATCGCTCAACCAGAAGCATCTTGAAGAGGAGCGTGGTAGTTTTGCTAATTATAACGAATGTTCATCGACCGAATCAATCCACACGCTCAAAGGAGCACCCACCCAGTGCCACTGCGACCAATCACATAGCAAGAATAAGGATGCTCAATTATCAACTTCTCCTGTGATCTAACCAAAGAGTCAACATATGCCAGCGACTGTTGCGAAATGGACGCCTACGATACTAGGTGAGGAAAAGTTGCCTCTAGATCGGCCAGCATCGCTGAAGTGAGGAGTTAGATAGGACCGCGAATAACGCATGTTGTTCCACAACTTACTGTTCAGGAGAGGCTGGAATCACCGCGAGATCATTATTAGCAAAAGCAGTCTTTTTGATAATAAAAAGTATCTACCTGGGAGAACACAACGTATTTGTCCATCCTATTCAATACTTTGCTCAGCAGCATCCTGATCAAACAGCGATGCACTCACAAAAGCCGGGAATAAAGCTGGAGTTATTTACCATGAATAAAACAATAAGATATGAATCGTGCACGTTGGGACTTACAGGATCAGTGTCGTCCGAAAGGAGATTGGGTAGCCCATTCTCTTCGGTTTCCTCAGGAAGTGGAGGGAAAGACGCAGGAATGAAGGTTTGATCATCAGCGTTCTGAGCTCGTACCCGAACTGAGCATCTAGAGGGAAGTCGATTATTACCGAGGAAACAAACCTTCCATTGACGGACGTACCTATCTCTGTATTCTTTCCCTTTTCTCCCCAGAAGATTTCCAAGGGAATGCCACATTCGACTATCCATCTGGGCATGGGTGTATACTCCGAAGATCTTGACGGCTAAAACAAATGATTGAGTTGGTTGTATACTGGCAGAAAAGAATGAAACCAACCTTGTTGCTCCCTCTAGCCTTGCAAATTAGGCATGTATTTTAACAAGAACTACCCCGGACATACCTGATCGTCACTAGCAACAACATCGACCTGATACTGATACCAGTCGGATTACATGAGAGCACATACCACCAGCAAAACTAAATAACGTACCACCAAACGCAGATCTCCCGTCATCTTAGCTTCGAAGATCGGCACTTCCAAACCGGGCCCGCTTAGTCGCTTATGATTGTCAGCAGAAAAATGACCATTCGAAAGTTCCCTGCAGTGAAACGTTGAATGCGTTATGAAATCAGCCTGAAACGATACAATGGCGCTACTCACCTTATTTTCTTCACTATGATATCAAACGATTTCTTGTCCTTCTTATGCCGTGTACGCAGGTCATTATCAGCATTTTGGCTGATCAGGACAACCCATTCGCCAAACCCTTCTACACTGTCGAAGTGAAGCGCACTAAAAAGAAAGGAGGATATAAGATGGATTTATGAATAGTGGGAGCTGCGCTCACGATTTCATTGGCTGCACTTTAGGATAGGCGGATGGGAGTGCTGTCTCTGTTACTACCTCATTGTCCTGGGACCCAGAGTCGTGCTTCTCTTCTTCATTCACTGTCTTGCGGATGAATACACAACTCTCCATAATTGAGTTTGCCAAAGACTCCGACCGAAGTATGTCGAGATAGAACTAACAAAAGTGCCAGTAAGCGTCAGATTATATCACACAAGAACTTGACTTACATCTAAGGCGTTTTGCAAATCCCTGATTAGTGCGCTCCCGACGCTCTCAGCTTCAGAACGATTATTGGGAATTGGATAACCCAATGTCTTGAATGGCCTTGTATCCAGCGCCTTCGACTTCACAGAGACAGAGAGGCGTCTCTGCTGTTTGGATTTCTTCTTCCTCCTGACTTGAAAACCAAAGTCATAAGCGTCGTCGTCCGCATCGATCGGTGAGTTATCGGGAAACTCCATGGTTGATACCGCCTGCAGAACTTCCGGAGCGGTTTGAATAACGTTATGGCGGGCTGCAATCGCTGCTTGGAGTTCTCGATCTGGTAGAGACACAGGCGCGAGTAGTAAAAAGAGGGATAGATTTGAGAGTACTTGGTACGCCACCGATCTGCTGAGATCCCCAGCATCCACAGTGAACAACCCTAAAAGAAAGTTGTGCAATGTGGTAGAGACTTGGTAGCCAACATCTGCAAAACGAATGTCAGGCAAAGAAGTAGATAGAGGAAAGGACGTACTTGATAGAACAAGCGGCAAGATGAATTGTTCCTCACTAAGGAGATCTGCAAGGACACTAGCTGCGCAACTGCTGCTCTGTGCTGCGACGGCGCCTTCAAATTCATACAAGGCGTCTTCAACGGCTTGAAGCGATGTAAAGCAAGACTTTTCAAACAGATTTTCGCGATAGATCCTCTTTCGAGAGTTCATGGCAGAAACAAGGGTTTGTGGGTGGGTGGCTCAGGCTTTATATTTGAAAGTGCACGAGGCAACCCTAGACCGCAGTTTACAGCGCCTGAAAGAAGTGATCAGTTTAGATGCCAAAGAAAGTTCAAGATAAAAGACAAGCATACCCAAAATGCGTGACAAGAATTGAATAAAACCCACAACCTTGTCACCCGGCAATGGGCTGTATACGGTTACTAAGTAGTATACGTACGCGTTCTAGAGTATTAGTATCAAGAAGCTGAATATGGAAAAGCCAGAAAAAAATAGTTGGGACAGATTTAGCAATGCCACACTGAAGTAAGAGGGCAAAGAGATAAATAAGACACTTGAATTGAGTCTACAAGTAGTAGAGGTAGATCGAGAAGGGCGCGACTCGTAGTTTACGTAACATGCCTAAGTTCAATATCCGTTTAGCGCCCATAATTGTCTCGTCCACAAGCGCCCAGTAAGCGCTTTGCGTAGCAACTTCAGAAGCAGTGCTGACTTGGAGTTATCGATCTCTATAGACCAACCTGCTGCAGACGAGTTACGGCAATTATGGTTCCGCGTGGAAAGCGAATCATAGTCCAGAGCAACCCTGAGCCCTAACCAGAACCTCCAACTGAACGAATAGCATATGGCACGCCATATACTCATGACCGTGTGCACGCAACGCAAGTGAGCATCTCGTCCATCTGCACTCCCAAAATCCCGTGGATAGATACTGCGAAGCCTTGAATATGGACGAATGACCGTGATCGGCAAGTGAACATATCGTCCATCTGCACTCCTAACATCTCGTGGACAGATACTGCGAAGCCCTGAATGTGGATGAATGATCGTGTGCACGCAAGTAAACATATCGCCCATCTGCACTCCTAACATCCCATGGACAGATACTGCGAAGCTCTGGATATGGTTGAATGACCGTGTGCAGGCAAGTAAGCAGTGACTATCGCCCATCTGCACTCCCGATAACCCGGCGACAGATACTGCGAAGCTCATCGACGGATCCGAGCTGCTCAAAGCCATCATTTTAGTATCAAGGAGAATCAAGGAAGTGTTTGAGCACACTAACCTTGCACATGAAATTGACGTAGATCATGAATTCGAAAGACGTACAAGACAAAGTTCAGCGAGAGGTTGCGAAGTACGGGTGAGCTAAGACGCTGTCTCTGCTCATCATGATCGCATCGGCGGCGGCTCAGACGTGACTCTCTGTCCTGGGACCTTGACAGCGAAGGCTCTCATCGCTCGAATAGCTGCTGTGACGCGGCTAGCAATCATGTTAGGGAAGTGGGTGCTAAATTGCAGATTGAGCTCAAGTTTGAGGCCCTTTGAGTGGAAACGAAGACTGTCCGTGCTGGCTATCCATCGCCGAGAAGCAAGTACTGCTAGATGTCAAGCAGATAGGTGTTCAGCGGATGATAAGGATCAATTCAAAACGTGTCGGCGCAGGTCGGCGTAACCCAGACGACCGGAAGTAATTTCTCTGCATTTAATTTGTCGCATACAGGGGTCACGTGTCTTCCCCCACGGGCGTCATGGAAGCTTTTCGTGTTTTAGCAGCTTCTACTTAGTTCTTATTTGTCGCCGCAGAAGGCTTCTGTTCTTGTTTTCGTACTACGACCTTCACTGTCTTTTTTCCCTTCTTCTGACATGGCAAGACATAAGAACGAAAAGTATCCTCCACGCCGATTCTCGGATCCCTTCGATGCCGCTCTTTTACCCCCCTCGAACGAGACTCCAGAGGAAAGAGAGTTGCGGATTAAAGCAGAACTTGAAGCCAAGAGAATCAGCGATGGCATCGACGAGATGATCAGACTGGAGAAGATAGAGCGAAAAAAGACGCGGGCAGATGTCAATGTGCTGCTTTTAGGACAGTCTGAGTCAGGCAAAAGCACGACATTAAAGCGTGAGTGCATCTCTCAATTTTCTGGCGCGTTATTTGGCTTCGGTGAACACTGGAACTCGGAATTGTATCCTTGAAGGGGTATACGTGAGTATCGCAAATACATCTACTTCATTATTCCGTGTCTGGGCTGATTCGCTGGAATGTCATACAGCTTCTTGGTATATTACATCCGGGATAACATACAACTGGTGAGTCACCTACTCATGAGATCTCACTTCGTACAGCTCATGCGAACTTCTTCTCAAATCGATTTAGCCTTTGTCGTGCCCTGCCACCTTCACAGCACCATGCTTTGAGCCTCTAGTCTGGGTTGCTCACTCGATTCTTGACAGAATTCCAACTACTGCATTCGCCGTCTGCCTTTCATGCCGAGCGTATCGCTTGGCGTACGGTGATTTATCTGAATTTGGTGAAATCGGTCAGAAGGTCCGGACGTCTATCTCCTGTTCATAAGCGAGTGTGCTCATCAGGTATTATAGAATTCTTGACGCCTTGTCTCCAGAGGCGGACATAGACGACCACGATGACGAATCGCTCGAAACAGCCTCAGTCATTATTTCTTCTAACGGCCGACCTCCTTCCGCAATATCTGGAACTCGAGTCCCAAATTACGAACTCTATCGACAACGTCTGGAGCCACTAGTAGAATTGGAAGAAAGGCTGGCACGGCTCCTTTCATGCCCCGAGGAAGACGAACCTACGCATCTTGGCCCGACTCATTCGTCATTTCATAATTGGGGCTCCTTAAACAGCTTTACAGCAAATGCTCCTAACGGCAGACCAACCCCGACTATCACGATCCCCCGAAACATGCAGTCACAATCTCTATCCGTATCTCCGACCTCCCAGCCCTCCCCAATAGGGACTAGCAGTAGCAGTGGATCTTCAAAGTCGAAAGAAGTATCCGTTCATACTTCCACAAATTGGAAAAAGCCATTTGCTCTGGGAAGCAAATCCAAAAGTCCGAAGAGCGCGCATTCTGGAGAGATTGAAGGCTGGTGGGAAGATCCGGATGATCCAGTGCATGCTTTGAATGCGTGTGCCCCGGCTATGCAGGAGCTTTGGCGAGATCCCATGGTCAGACAAAGATTGGAAGAAAAACGATTGCGACTTGAAGAGAGCGCCGGTTTGTACGTCCATGTCTTTTCTTTAGTATGTTTCTAGTCTCTCATCTTTCTTGAATCAGCTACTTGGATGAGATACCACGGATCACCGCGAAAAAGTACATCCCGACAGATGGTTTGTTTTTCGTTACCTAAAATTATGCATGCGGAGCTGAGAATTTTTTGACAGCTGATGTTCTTAAAGCCAGACTAAAGACGATGGGTGTGGTCGAGCACTCATTTCTCATATCTTCCGGGGCAAACCGAGGGGCTCAATGGAAAATATATGATGTCGGAGGGGCTCGTAACCAGCGCCATGCTTGGGCGCCCTATTTTGAAGACGGTGAGTTATATTCTACTCGCGCACTCGCGGCTTTTTTTTGTTCCAGGCAGTCCTCACTTGTCAGGAGATTCGCCTGTCACGGCATCCCGCAAACCTCCCAATTTGCCAAACATGTTCAGCCCTGTACTGACTCCTTCGCTACCGTAGTAAACGCAATCATCTTTCTGGCGCCTATATCCGCCTTTGACCAGGTTCTGACCGAGGTGAGTATTGCTGTTGAAATCTGGACAGCTTTCTGACTGAAATCACAAAAGGACCCTCACGTCAATAGGCTGGAAGATTCTTTATTGCTCTGGAAGCATGTTGCTTCTAATAAATTGCTTGCGAATGTGAACATCGTGCTGTTTCTGAACAAATGTGACCTTTTACAGGTATGCTTTTCGGTCCTTTTTGTATACTGCGTAAAGAACTCTACTAACATGAATCGTTACCCCACAGGCGAAGTTGGATGCCGGAGTCCGGTTAAATGAACATATGATATCCTACGGGGACAGGCCCAATGATTACGATTCAGTATCGAAGTGTACGTCACTCTACCTTATGTTCTTTCAAAACATGCCRCTCATRGAGGAACATTCTAGATTTCCGTAACAAGTTTGGAGCTATACACTATTCAGTTACTCCCAACAAGGAGCGAGAGCTATACAGTYAGCGGTGTTCTATTTTATTGTGGACGGGATTCTAATTGACGACGATCCTTCCAGTACACTTCACAGCAGTAACAGATACTCGAAGGACAGCGACGATAATAGCAGATGGTGAGCTCCCTCTGTGAAATCGCTATCTGCATGCTTATCTTATTCGCCGTTGGTGTTTAGTGAGAGACATTATCGTTAGAGGCAACCTTCGAAATCTCAGACTAGTCTGAGAATGTTTGGTTGCTTCACGTTTACTCTTCCTTTTTTTCCTTTTCATTCATTCTATTGCGCACAAACAACGCTTTCAGTTTTATCTTTATGTCAATTCCGTTTCTCTAGCAATCCACTGTTTTAATAAAATGTTCCTATTTTGTAGATCGACCCCCAATAATTCCCCACAAACCTGCTCCTGCTCMTGCTTCTGCTTCTTCATTTGTATTTTATCACATGTTRGGCTGATCGACTTCTGCTCACCCCGTTATGTTACCTTTGCCATTTTCTGCACAATGCACAACATAGCTTATTGCTGTGGARTATGAACCGTCAATTCGTTACCCTTCATCCATACATTACACTGTTCTTCGAGATCAGCACGTCTGTTTAATTAATATATTGTAGCATGATTCCACTGATCATGACGGTGTGCAACCTTTCATTGTTTTGACCTTTGCGGGGTTCTACGAAGAGGCGAATGACAGGTGAGATGCTTGATCAATTGCGTTCCGTGAAGCTGACAAGCTGTAGCTGTCTGAACAACTGGTCACAGCTTGGATCAGCGAAGAGTGGCATAGTTGGCCCGCTACCATAGTGAAGCTGAAACGCGTATTGAAAGGTGTACAATCAGTGGGAGTTGACAACGTTGACACGCCCGAGGGGGCCGCGGTAGGTCACCGTTAGTACTGCTTGCAAGCACTGACAGCCAGGTGAAGGGTTCTGCTTGAGGTCGAGCTTGCTTAAATGTCTGTAGAGATTGAGCCAATTCTACGACCATATGCTGTATATGCGATATGTGTTCCAATGCCGAACGGCGCTACTGCCCAGTGCCTCCAGGGCTAGCCGGGAACTCGAGATCACGTCCAATTCATGTGACTCTCATGGACGCGTCTAGACGCGTCTTCGCTTGAAGCTTCGCGCCACTCAACGCGTGTGTTTGCTTGCATCTTCTGTTTCTCATTTAAAGATGGTGATAGTCCCAAAAGTGAATACAAAGTCAAAGGGTATAGATTAAGTCTTCAGCATTTCAATTCACCTCTAACCATGACTTGCAGAGGTTTTCGCCTTCCAATGATGGGGATGAAGTGGCATCGCACGTCCTGTACATCCTCGAGGCTACAGTAGCGCATTCTATATCATTTCCAGTAAATAATATTAGATGAAGCACTCACGTCATATTTTTGTCTAGTTGCAAGTCCAGCTTGCGGAAGATATGTCCAAATATAAGGTAAAGCTCACACCAAGAAAGACTGGGTTGGTTCATTAGTCTTCCCTACAGTGTGGCAGAGACGGAGACAACGACTCACTTGATGCCCAAACATTGTCTTGGCCCTCTTGAAAATGGCACTAGGTACGGATCGAGCTTCTCGGCATCATGCAGCCAGCGATCGGGCGAAAACTGAAGTGGGTTTGGAAATATGTCCTTGTTCCAATGCAAGAAAGTTGCCCCGACAGATACAGTGGTCTAGATATATGCACATGAGATGATAATCCAAGGATCAACGCATATTACTTGACACTTACACCTTCAGGCACCATGAACTCTGATATCTTTGTTGAACCTGGCTGTACCACACGACGAAGACCGACTGGTACACCATGACTTAGTCGCAGGGACTCTTTGATTACTGCTGTCTGGTAAGGAATTAGAATAGCAGGCAATAAGAAAATGTTGAAAGGGTGATCGTACAAGATACGGTAATTTCTCGAGAGTCTCGTATGGTAGATTTGCTTGAGGATCTGGCCAGATTGAGCACAGCTCTTCACGTAGTCGTGAAAGGAGATCGGGATTGTGATGTACGTGAAAGAACCCGACCACGCAGGCATTTGCAACGGTATCAGCCCCGGCAATAGTTAGATTAAGACCTTCATGTATTAAAGATATTCTTGATGGTGATTCTAGCCCGCAGAGACGGCTGAAGATTGTTTTACGTTTGTCACTTTCCTTAGAATCGCGGGCCGCTTTCTCTAAGCTGTTAGCATGACGCTCCAAAACTTTCATCATATGTACATAACCCTCTGGAAGCACTCTATTCCGTATGCATGTAGGCAAGAGCTTGAGGGGAGCAAGCAAGGACGGACAATACGTGGCAATTTGGTTGGCTACGCGTCCTCTTGAGAGTGCAATGACGACAGGATGGCTGAACTCAGGGAAGTCCAGAGCGTTGTCATCTTCACCGTATGCATAGCTCCAGATAGTGTCGAGCGTGAAAGATAGAAACGCCTTGTGTAGATCCACCGTTTTGTACGACATGAGCTTTTGTGTGAGTAAATTCATCTTTAAGGTCGATTTTAAATAAGAGGTAAGACAGGTGTGATATGCGCAAGAGACTTACTTTGTGTTGTATATTGCTTTCGATCTCGAGGATGGCTCTGCGGGAGAGCATAGGGCCTAGATTATCTCGGCGTCTCCTGTGAAATATGGTATCTCGTGCGCCAAAAGAGGAATCCGACTGGTTTGCGGCATCATACGATTCGTCCTTCAAAAATGTAGACGGAACTTGATATATGTCACGATATGCATCGATATTGTTGAAGTGAAGCTGAAATATAGGTGAGTTCAACCGTACGATATTGCACGATTAAATCCACCTCATTAGGCCCAATGCGGACAACAGGACCTGGAGAAGTAACTAATGTGAATAAAGAGATGCTGAAGGGGTGACAGAAACATGACCGCACCATATTCTTCATGGAGCCTATGTAAATGATGGACAAAGTCCCCATCCCTCCAGAGATCGTAGTACGCTTGATAGAAACGAGTAATAGCAGCAACACGGGGACCGGGAAAGGATGTCAAGTGATTCCGAAAAGCCCTTGAAAACGCGAGAAACAACGAGCGACAGAGCCAGACCATAGCTATCACAAAACATAGCGTATTGGTCGGTATGACTTGAAAAGAAAGACTGGTGCGCTCTACAGAACTTGACGTAGTATTGTCCATGATGTCAGTGAGAGAGATGTTTGCAGGGTGGAAATATGCAGAGCCTCGTCGGAGGATAGCTTGAAAAGTGCAGTCGAAACACCGTCCTTTACCCATGTAACCGAAATGTATGACTTCAAGTACTTACCTCCGATGGGTCCTCTTTAGCCGTAGATCCCGGGTCGTATGCCGCCCACTTACCATACATTCATAGCTCCAGGGTTCAAGGATGAATGAAACGGTCCGATATTGCTCTTCACAGATCTAGGGTTGAGTGATTTGTTCTAGTCACTTGCATACTTTCGATTAGTTTCGTTCCTCAGCACTAGGAATGGGTCTAAGGATCCGGAACATAAGTTGGTTGACCTCAACCTCCAATGATCAGAAGTTAGTCCGCACTGCGCAGGGACAGTTGAATGCAAAGACCCGGCAAAGCGGAGCTAAGCGTGTTTCCGTGGTTTAGCTAATCATGTATGTGCAGCAGCACGGTCTACTACTATTTGCTTTTTCTAAATTGAAACCTTTTCGGATCCTTCCAGTACGCGCAATATCATCTATAGTCACATAAAAACTAGATACACATTAATGCACAGATCCAAGTGATACAACAAATCATGTATATTCCACTGTTAATGTCGCCATGGCCGCCATCTAGAGCGTCTACGCGCAGCGTCTTCCTCTACCACTTTGTTTTCACGAATGACCTTCAAGAAAACACTCTCCAAACTGGCCCTCTCGACGGTATGCTCTGATAAGTCAGCATTATTGGATAAGATATGGAAGAGCTGCGGTAAAGTTATGCCAGATGAATTCAACTCTGAGCCCGAGTGAATCGGAACCTCGAAACGGGTTGCAACGTCATCCGCTAGACGAGCACCTGGGACTTGTGCCATGAGAACCTGAGCTTTCGAGACCTCATCACGAGTGCGACAGGTGAAATGTACTTCGTAAGTGGCATAACGAGCCAGCAAAGAATCTGTGGTTCCGACCGCTGATAATACGCAACAAGATAATGAGAAGAGGAGAATTGGAGACTTGTGGAGGTCCTTACCGAGCATGCGCTTCGCAAGGATCCCAACCTTAGTGGCAAGTGCTGACGCCTCTTCCATTGAGTCTGTTTCACAATACATCTTAGCTAGAACTTTCGAAGTAACACTGAAAACGCACGAGTTGTTATGATGACTGCTTTGCCAATTGCCACGTTCCTAAGAGTCTTCCACATCTCTCTCTTCATTTTCGCGTCAATCCCAGTGGAAAATTCATCGATGAGAACAACCGACGGGTTACCTGCCCAAAGATGAGAAAGAACTATAACCAAAGTACTCGTACTCACCGATCAGAGCAATGGCGAGCGAAAGTTTTCTTTGGTTCCCTCCAGATAGCTTACTGGCGAGACGATCCGCATAAACAGACAGTCCGGTAGCTTTCAGTAGTATGTCGATATTGTTTGCTAGCATCTCGCCTCGGTCTAACCCCTTCAATCGGCCATATATCAACAAGTGCTCACGCACAGTGAGCTGAGAATCAATCGCCGTAAACTGAGGACAGACGCCCAAAGAGAAACGGGCGGTCTTTGGATGGCGCACGACGCTAGTACCAGTAATGAGAACGTCACCAGAGTCAGGGATGACATCTCCACCTATTGAAGCAAAGTCAACGAAGTAACGGTGAACGAAGAGATAGTGCACTACATACGTATCATATTGAACGTTGTCGTCTTTCCAGCCCCATTAGGACCCAATAAGGCAAAGACAGTATCGCGAGATACCCCAAGACTAACATCATCCACAACTTTATTGTCTCCGTAAGATTTCGAGACGTCCAAAACCCGTAGCAAATCATTCGAAGCTGATGCAATCTGAGCTTCCTTGAGAACGTCCTCTCCTACCAGCCTTGATTCAGGTGAACCTTTCGAAGGACTCCGGATCCATTGTTGCACAGGTCGAAGGGAGCCAGAAGAATCGTACCAGACCAATATCGCCATGAGAATGAGACGGTACACGATCAAGTATACTATTGGTCCACCAAATCGCATGATATCCCCCATAGCAGACGTCGTGACGGTATCACCCACACGCAAGGAAAAAAGATTAACAGATACAAGAGCTGCTCGTATCTACGACACAAATTGTGAGGGAAATATCAGAGCTTGTAACACAGAGTGTGCTTACTGCACTTGCGACTGGAGACAGTATAGAAAGTGTGAAGTGGATAATGGTGTTAATACCATCTGCGCTTGATGTTTTGGCGTATGTGAGGGTGAGTAGGTAACCAGCGAGATACAGCTAGATATAATTGTCAGCATAGTAAAGGTAAAGGTGCCATCTCTCCACTGACCACAAACATTATGATCTGGTACCCAGCTACGGCTGCAAAGGCAGCCAGCGGCGATGATACAAGTAGCGGCATGCAATAAGCAAACAAGGTGCTTGCAACACCGTATAGAATAAATACAACCCACTAAATATTCTCAGTCAACAATCAGCCGATACGAAAATCTCGACCGTCCACTTACAAACAGTCCCAAGCCATGAAACTGGTTTGACACCGCGGCAAAGATGATAATCGTGATCATAGCAGATATAATGGAGAATATCCAATCAAACATGAGATGTCCAAGCCAAAGCCCAATGGTATTTGATAACCCGTTCGAGAATTGCATGGCTTGTACAGATGACTGTCGTTCTTTGGACACGTATATCGCAAAGAATGCAGGATAGACTGACTATTGATAAAACTCTATCAACATTTTTTTTGAACTTTTTCAAAAGATATGACACACCATCGCCACACCAAAGAACGCTACCCACTTCAAGGTGAACAAAGTTCTGGCATTCACAGGAGGAAAACTTTCGTAATTTGCCTGGATTCTTGTTGGAACACTGGTACTATGACCAGAGGTATTGAGGGCATGGTTATACAGTATATTCGTTGCGAGATTGAGCATAGCTGGTCCCGTTAAGCTGGGCGGTGTTGCTTCCCACCACCGACCTAGAGTCAACATCCAGCGAGACACCACCCAAAGATAAATTGCGAAAGTTTTGCTGAATGTCATCCACAAATGTCACATTATCAGATACATCTCTAATGCAGAAGATATCAGTGCTATTGCCAAGAGTCGACACTATCCCAGGAGGCGCATCTAGTACACGAGATGACTCGGAGAGCGAGAATGGATTGATAGGAGACTGCGGCAGGTAGAGAGGGATATTAGTGGAATTGGAAAACGTCCCGACGCAGCTCGGCGGCCTTCCTTTGACGAACACAAGAGGAATAGTGGACGCTAAGATGGCTACCAAGACTGCTAGCAAGGGTGTGAGCCAACTACACTGAGCGATTAAAACCCTCTTGTAGAAGATAGTATAAACTTGACGGAGTGGTGAGGTAGAACGTCCACTAGACAGCCCTAACGGGGCCGAAACTACTTCAGGTTGAACAGATGCAGATGATAGTGACCCCCGGCTCGTCCGCTCGGACCGAGTGTGTTCTGAGTCCTCTTTATCATGGTCCGGCAGAGCAGCAGCAGACTGCTCGTTCTTCATCAGACCGAGAAAAATATCCTCGATGGAAGTTCCCAATACATCATATGACAGAATCTTCAAGACCTCTTTTCGTTCCTCCAAAAGCTGTAGAACCTTTTCAACCACAGTTGGATCTCTTTCTTTCAGGTGATACAAAACTTGTCGTGGAGAGGTGACAGTCAGATAGGTATGGTTGGCATGTGTGCGTATCTGTTGGAGCAGTTCCATTGAAACCATCTCATGACCGGTAGCCAGTGTGCCTTTCTCCGACAGAGTTCGAAAGTGACTTGTATCGTATATCCCTCGCCAAGTTCATGTTTCAGCGTGACTGGTGGGTCTTGCGCAACCAGCTTTCCAGGAGCAGCCAGTATAGTGACGTAGTCACCAAGCAAGTCGGCTTCATCGACAAACTGTTAGAAAGTTAGAAATAATACTACGATTACTGAATTGACCAAACTGACGTGAGTTGTAAAAATGATTGTGCGATCCTGTCTAAACGAAGTCAATGTTCGCCAAAGTGCACGTCTCGATAGAGGGTCTACTCCAGAGGTACACTGTTCGTAGACAACTAAGCATACAAAAGAGTCGTTGATTCAGCATGTCCTTACCTCGTCCACCAGGACAGCTATATGCATGCTAGTACACACACCTTGTCAGTCGGCTGGTTATTTCCAGCCACAATGTTCAAAAGCTTTGTCAGAGAATTTGCCATGTCCATGTCAATGAGCTATCATTATGAAACTTGGCTAAGCGTCGATCTGCTGACATAAATGGGACAAATTACCTTGAGCGTTGCAATCGTCAAAGGAACATCTTCTCCTAACACAAGCTTGAGGAAGATCTTGTTGAACGAAAGATTGATTATACGGGAGTCCAACATAGCTTTTGCGACAAATTGGCCAATTACTCGGAAAATGTGGGTGCGTTTCCTAAGATATATATTAGTACGCCTTGGGGCTAAGGCCGAGATGAGATGGTACCCACTACCCATCATCACTTGTCATATCCTCTGCGCCGATCGGCGCAGGGAAGAAACCCAAAGGGCTGTTCACAAAGGGACTAGCATTTGTATGATCTGAATCCCTCCATATTTTCAAGTCCTTCCTGGCAAACTCTTTGGAATCAAGTGAGTAGAACTCCAGAGTAGGACCTAGTCCCGTATCAACTTTCTCAAAGTATGCCACTTCCAGAATCGATGAGGATGAGCCACATAGCTCAAAGACTTTAACCGCGGGTTCTAGAATGTGCTTTTGGGAAATACGGATTTTCTGTCTCTGCAGTCGTCCGAGGAAACCGGTGCCATCATCATGCCTAGAACTGTCCTGACCACGACTTTGTTGACTTTGCCATTTCAGGATCAAACGAGCGTATCCAAATGATGTCGATTGCAAGAAATTATATTGAGGGGCGGAGTGGAGGAACGAGGTTTGGTGTTAGCTTCTGTACCGTCTGTTAAAAGAGAGATATAACCACGGGAACTGTGAGGGTCTGAACTGTGACTTACTGTCTGAAACGGGTGGAGGACCGGGAACTTTCTTGAATTTGGTATATGCCTTGCCACAAAAGACTAGAAGGTAGGGGTCCCGCCTTCTTCCTCATTTCGTGTTGATGAGTTGCTCCGTAAATTGTGAGGTCCAGGGGTAAGATATGATCATCCATAGCAAATTCCAAACGCCAATCAGTAGGTTTCGTCTTCAATGCCGCAGCGTACGAGGGCCGTAACATCGAAGCAGGCCGGGAAGAGCCAGAGCCTTCTTTGAATGATGCACTTGAGCTAGGTGTGGCTACACGCATCCCATCGGGTGTTTGTGCTTCAACCTTGGAGCCGTCTGTTGATGCACCAAACGTTAGGAAACCTATCGAGATATTAGGCGAGAGGCTTGGAGAAAGGACTCTGGCCAGAAAAGCTTCAGTCTGAACGATGGCATTCACGAGATTATCAAGGAAAATATTGGCAGCAGATGGAAGAAAGTGAAAGATATTTGCTAGTCGTACGAGTTTTGTGATGCCCTCGTTCTCCCCTAGAGGTGACCTTGATGATGCTTGTAACATCTGGGGATCAGCGACAATGCGGAAGTGACCCAAAAGTTTGTGTCTAATCTCCACCTTGAAATAGTTGGTCAAAAGCTCCAGCAAACGAGTGAGACCTTCTAATCCCGGGACAGAAAGGTGTATAGGGCGAAGCCCAGTTTGGAGAAGTTCCTTTGGAAGCCTGCTTTGGTGTGCTAGGTCCATCCTGATACCGGCTTGTCGAGGACTCCCTCGACCGAGCAAAGCAGCATCATCTGCATCAGCCAGAGCTAGAGTTTCATGAAGTAATCACAGAAGTTCGTCGTTAAGTTCCAAAAGCGGGGGATTGAGGCTGACACAGTACCGCACAGCTTCAATCATGCCAATTTGGATGGCAAAAGTCAGTGCCCTGAGAGGTTTGGTGTGGATGCTGACTAGCATACGATCACGAATGCGGATGGTGGTATGTGCGAGGTGGTGGTTGGCCGGGACCGGTTTCAGATGGCTATGAAGAGCTTCCATCAACCCTCTCAGTACTATATTTAGAGTAGGATCGAGGAAGTCCGGCGTCAGGTTGTCAATGCAAAGCTTTAGTGTACGCAAGCCATGGGCCACCAGATCTGGGTTGCCTCGTAAAGCTACAGCCAAGGGATGCATCAGATATGTCAAATGAGGGAGTAGGTGGGTTAGGTGGGTTAGGCGGAGAGGGACAGTGAGACACAATTCAACCATCATATCTCGAGTTTAACCCTCTGATGACAGAAATCGGCCTTCAATGTACGAATGGCCATGCCAGTAAGAGTAGGAGAAGGTCCCAGCTCGATGAATCGCTTGAAGTTGAAATGAGAAAAGAGGAGATCTTGAGTTTGAATCCAGCGGACCGGTGAGACGGATTGGTAGGCAAGAAGCTCGACTAAAATGATATAAGCAAGCTTCTGTCTCTGCTCCGAAGCCACTTCTGGAGGACCTTGTCGAGATACGGAGAGGTCTGGTCGTAGATGATTTGGGGGTATTCGCGAGAAACTTCGAAGGGTTTGGCGATGAGATTGGGAATGTATTTCCCGACAAGCATGTCTGGATTGAGCTGAGTGATCAATCTTCTTAGAAAGGTCTTGAGAGTATATGTGGTCAGTCAATGTTTCGAATACAATGTATAAAACTTACAAGTCTTGAAGGGCATGACACCAGCCCAGATATCTCGAGTGGAAGGGGATGTCAATTCCAGGGAGAGGTATTGTTGCAAAGCCATGCTCCAACTTGATATAGCCCTCAGCGTTTTGCTGAGCGACAGCCCGTTCGTGGCATTCCTTCACAACGTCGCCAAGTATTTCCTCAACTTTTTCCAAGATGAACGTCTCCGTCAGCTGTGGGGTTTGGATATTTCAATGACAAGTGAAAAAAAATAGAATGAAGCTCATAAATACCTTAGCAATATCAATCTTCTGCAGCTTCAAATAATTCAGGACATTGGTCATGGTTTGTAAGGCAACGAGCTCCAGCGCAGACGTATTGTTGTCCCTGTCACGAGACGGTCAGCATGTACACCAAGAAATGACATACAGTGAACATACCCCGACGTTAAAGTTGACGATCTCAAGTAGTGAGCCAGATAGAGCTGTGATAGTGTTGACGACCTCCCTCAAGACAGCACTGCTGAAAGTCTTGGAGATACGACTTGGGTTGACAGCACACATAGCATAGTTTGACCGATTCTCCGAGTCCTGCTCAACTGTACGCTGCATTGTAATGCTTCGGTGGAAAACGCCATCGACGAGGGCAGAATTATGAAGGATATCTGCGATTGAGGCCATGACATCAGGAGAGTATCGCAAGAGAAGCGCAAGTAGAAGATGTAAGGGGCTTATTGAGATCTGGACGAGAGGGAGTAAGGGTCAATGCCTGATTGATGTGCTTGCACAGGTACATAGGTTGGAGTCCAAAAAATCAACAATAGCAGACAGAACCATGATTGGGGTGTAAGAGTTCAACGTTCCAAACTGAGTAACAGTAAGCGCCCAAGTAGCGCCGGACAGTGTGATATGATATACCAGTGATAGCGTAGATAGCAATACTCTATTTACAACATAGATTAGTATCGTAAAATTATACAGCTTCATTTGAGAGACGTATTATATGCAGATTTATCAGACCTAGGGTCTCGAACGAGTGCAGAATAGGTTTGAATGTACAATCACAGCAAGTCGTTAGCAAGTTGTCCTTCAGCAATCCTTTAGCGAGTTTCACGAGAGCTAGGATGGCAGTAATTAATTCAAATACTATCAAGGAGCAGAAGAACAGACCTTGTGTATTATATATGCCAGCGTGGTATTCTGCTTTCATTTCGAAGTTTTGGGAAGACAGTTCCACGGAGAGATATTCTCCCCAGATGTTGCGATACAAAAGTGTCTCCGAGTGTGTCCACTCGCAAAGTGAACACATCGCGTTTGTAGCCTGTGAACACGCCACCACCACCTCTGCTAAATAGTAATTCCAACGTGCTGGGGCTCAGGCTGGGGGGGAGTGGCGCAAGCCCCAGAACAGACAGCTCGCCACCAGTGAAGCCCGAGTCAGAATTGAAGTCGTTCATGATAGGCCCAGGCCCGGGGATGGATGATGACAAGGAGTAGCTGTCCTCGAGAGTGGTTTTTTTGCGGTGATCCAGATGCGGGAATTCGCATTGTATGTTAAGAGATGTGCACTGAGCGCACGGAATTCCTTCGAGGGGGTTTATTGATTCACATTTCACCCTCTGCTCTAAAACAAGTTTGTATCAATATAACTGTTGAAATAGTTGACTCTTACTTCGACAGCAGAAACATGCTCTGGTGGCATATTTGCCCCTCTTCTTCTCTTTTGGTCCTTTGCCTCGTGGCCCTGGTCTTCCTCTACTGGTGACGTCTCCCATCGAATCCATCGGCTTAGAAAGAGGTATTGTAGAGCGAAGTCCGGCCAAAGATGCTGAATGCTTTGGCTTGATTGTTGTGATGGTGGTTGGCTTGCTAACACTTATATTAAGGAGTTCCGGGCCCGAATCAGCCACGATGCGTGATGAATAATATCATATCATCAACTTGTGATGTTGCACACAGCCTGGAAGGCTCGGATACAGCGTAGTAGGTTATACCTGTCGATGAATGACCAGGAGACCTCTCCCCCTTCCTTTTAAAGATATACAGTTGCCATTTTAATCAAATGCCTTCTATACTTCTACATCTGAGACACTCTTCCTGTATATTGAATCTAGACAACTTCTTTTGATTAATTCGTAAATATAGAACTTATAAAGCTTACCATACTCAAGCTAAGGGCCAAGTTTATATTTTGCCAGGTTCATCTCTGGTCTATCTGGGATGAAATCTGTGAAGACAGCATAGATTGCCCTGCTTTCTTCCTTTTGAACAAGGTACAGATGTCGGGCGTCCTCCAACCTGTTGTGGTTATGGGTCTCTGGGACCGAGGCTGAATGCGCGTCCGAGTCATATTCAGGTTTTTCTGACGGAAGCCAAGGCTTTGAGGAAATAGTGGACATCCAACCTTAGGAGCCAGCCATGAGCATGAGAACCTACTCTCGTCGTTAGAGATGGGACTATCCACTTACTTTTTATTTGGAAAATCTTCAAACCAGCAGGTCGAGAATGGGATGGGAGAATGTCTGCGGAAAGTGCACATATATATATAAGTTCTGGGGTTTGCACGGCAGACTTGTGGTTCCCACCGATAACATTGAATGACCTCGGATGATTTTGTTCCTCTTGAGCCAGAACTTTCCGCTGGATTCTTTCAGACCACGAAAAAGCACCTGACATCGGAGAATTACTGTTTTCCGCGATTGCAGATATCCAAGGATCACTCTGACGGCAGAGACAAATGAATTGGCAGACTCACACTAAGAAAGGGCCCACCAGGAAGGCGAAGGCACAATGGTTGAAAGGGGCCAGAATAAAGCCGATCTAAGTGCAATATGCTGCACAGTGTGGAGAAAGCAAGGTCCTGCTGCTGATTAGTGTTGACTATATTGCGACTGAGGAAGTTGAAGAGCCGCAGACTCTAGTCGAAACATAGAAACATACGGGAGCCACAGACAAGGTCTCTTAGCCTTCCGGGTGTAGCTACAGAGAATTCCAGCCACAAAATAGTCTTGACAGAGCGAGTTGATATAGGGATATTCAAAGATCTTGTCTGCAGAAAGACAAAGTTCAGGACCGACAGAATGAATACAAATACCGAACATACCTAGGACGTACTGTTGCGTTTTCCATGTCCTGTGCTGTAAAATAACTTTGAAACCATTGGTGATCGTTGTCCTTCTCATCTTCTCCAGTGTCCAACCTTCTCATCTTCTCCAGTGTCCAACCACCCTAACCGGCTACATTGTTGAGGTCTGGGGTCCGGGAGGCCTTGCTCATGCTGACGGCTTGAATGGCGTCAAGCTTAGTACCGAGTTTATCTAGATTTCACCTGTATTTGGTTCGAATAGCGTTGGTGGTCAATGAGAAAAGCAACTTGAACTACTTATCTGAACGAGGTACAGCAAGGCATTACCCTCGGAGTAATTCGGAGTGGAAGCGAACTCATTGGAAGTGAATCATTATCACGCCATCCAAAAACCGAAACCATTCAATTCAAAAACAGAATATACTGTATAAGTATGTATGTAGTACACGGGCAGCTGTGTGGTAATTACCATGCAAAGCTATCTTCACAAAATCCAGGCTTGGTCTTCGCAAAAATCCAGGCTTGGTCTGCCGAAATGACACTTTTCCAAGCTCTTTCGCGCAGTGCAACGATACAAACAGTCACCATTCAAAAAATTACAGACTATAGAGAATGTACCGGTCAAAGTATGGAGCAGGGGAGCAGGGAGGGAAAGAAAGGGAGGGAAAGAAAGGGAGGGAAAGAAATTGAGCTCTGAGTAATTCTTGAGACAAAACGTATAGTAGAGGAGAAACACATCACTCACTAGGCTCAAAGAGGGACCATCCTATTTCCAGAAATGGCAAAAGAAGAATCATCCCTAGGACTAGGACGCCGCTTTTCGCGAATCGTGTTGTAGATGGATGTCGCAGGCCCATCACCGACAGAAGCACGAAGAGCCTCACGATGTCGCTCAATGTTTTGCAGGGAAAACTCGGAAAACGATCGACGTTGGTCTATCTCTCGCTCCACGGTGGATATCTCAGACGCAACTTTACGCGAGACTTGTTGCAAGTGCTGGAGATAACAGTGAAGAGTTGTCAAGTCCTTATTTGCCGATTGGCATTGATACACGGCTGTCTCTAAATCAGAAACTGCCTGCGCGAAGTCATACAGACCCGATTGACTAACGGCAACCTAAAGATAGTCATAAATCAGCTCCACGAAGAACGAACCTGGAGAAGTCAAATCCATACGGCGAAACTCTTGGGTTCTCCGCACTAAAAATTCTGTAAGATAATTTCAACCAGTATTCCTCAGGGTAGCTTACCTCGTCAGATTGAGACCCATCCGAGTCCTCAGATTGGGGAGAAGTGGAGCGGGAGGGAAACTTTGTATTCAGGGCATCCTGCACATGTATCTGTTAGTTCAGAGAGAATTTATTGCATAAATGAATCTGAATTAAAACGGAGAATCTGGTGTGACAATGTACTTAGAAAACAACAAACCTACCTTTGACATAGGTATCACTTCAGCCATACTTCAGTGTTGAATTGAGTCACTAGGGAGGTACTTGAATGCTACGTTCCCACATTACCTTCGAGGCTTTATAATACTGTGTATAGGCGGACTTTCAAACCTACAGCATACACAAATAAACGCAGACATGTGACCGGAAATGTCGGAATTGTTGACGTCAGAAATTCTGAAGTGAGCGGAAATACCAGCTCGCGACTGCTTGCTACCTGATGCCGCTCCAGCTTTAAATTTCAAGGACCATGGTTCTTGTCGTCCTTCTACCAACCTACGTCTTCCCTCATGGATAATACCTTCAACTTTGACTCTCTGAACCCAGTCCCTCAGGATGTGTCTATCAATACACTAATCTCGCTCATGGCCGTCCCAGGCTCTGGCTCAGGTATGTTGCAACTCCCTTTTGTTGCCGTGAAGCCTTCGCTTATTGTCTCGTTCTTAGTCGATCTAAACAGCCCAATAACGACTTTTGTACTTGACACGATTAAAAGTCTGGTCACCCATTTATCGGATGGTGATGCTCATACTTTCATCCATCAGATTAATGATAGGATAGAGGAGGCGCGACCGGGTTTTATCAACCCTATGACTCCTCCCAGCCCCGTCACTCATAAGCAATTCCGTTTAAACTTTCCTCATTGGCAAGTCTCCACTCCTGCTTCTGATCATATAGGGATCGACGAGATCATGACACTCCTCAAGCAAAGCTCGGATTTATCACCCTACACACTTTCGAATCCCCCGCGTTCTTTTGTTCGAGTGATCAATGATCATGTCTTCAGCCACGTCGTTCATTCACCACTAAGTGTAGAAAAACTACAATCAAACGTCATCGACAGCCTGACTGCAAAGGGGACTGCAGAACAAGTCATGCTTTTCAAACAAGGTGTAGACGTCAGGTCGATTTATAATTCTCAAATACAAGCTACTATTGATCGCACGCGCGCGCGCCTTGCTCAATCCCCTGTGCTGATAGAATTAGATCGGATTGACAGTTTCAGCGAACGCCTGCGGCTCACCAAGCTAGTAAACCGATACACACTATTTCTCCATCACTATGAGACTGAGTACAGGATGGACTTGTCGTGCAGAACTCAGGCGCGTCTTCTCTTTTCTTTCTGTCTTTTTTGACGTGATGGCAGCTGATCTTCATTGTTGACAGGTTCTTCGTCGCTGGGAACCTCTACTTTCAGAGGTGGTGCTTGGTGTTCTTCATGACCTATTGCTCATGTTTGGTGATGTGTTGTCTTCTGTTTCCGAGGATGGGGGTGTTCCCCAAATAGACCGTTTTCATGTATTCGTCGCTGCAGTTGTAAGTCTTAAGCTTTCTTGTATTATGTTTGAATCTGATCAGGGCATGGAAGATATTGGTGGTTGCGCAGCGCGTCCTCCACTTTGAAACCCAATTTCTTTTGAATGAATTGTTTCCAGAAATTGAAGAAGCTTACCAAGGACTGGAAGGTGTCCTCAGTCGTGGCTCCATTATTTCCGATAATCTAAGGCGAATTGAGTCAGAACTGACTCAAGTCTTAAAAAAACAGTGGGTGACTTCATTTTCAAAGTTGTGTTTGTCTGACAACTTTCTTCCACTTGCATTCAGTGAACCGAATCAGCAGGATACTTTCACAATCCCTCACTGTGTACTTACCACTCCGTTCCAGTCGTAGTTGATGCAGTAGGCACCTGGATCGGAAGAAGCTGAAGTTCAAGTTGATGCCATACTTGTAAATACATTCGCATGGAATTCGCTATTGTGCTACCTACAATATCATGATTCTTGCTTATCGAATTCCTTTTCAACAAGCATGCTTAAGAGAAGTGACGTGTAAACGTGTGCTATGCACGATGTTTATGATGGTTTAGGTACAGCTTGGACACGGGATCTTGATTACTTAATCAGATTCCGATCTTAGTTCCGCGGGCGTGTAGACAGAATACTTCTTTTCCTTATTCTTGTACTCTCACTTACACTTGTTCTTGTACTCTCACTTACACTTGCTTGAACCACAAACAGGATCGACTTGTCATGGATAAAACCCCGCTCCAGGTGCATGCAGATAGACAGCCTCTCAGGCCCTCCTTTCACTGATACACTCTTTTCGTTGCTATCTCTTAGAAATATCACGAAATGCGTGAACAAGAGAAAATACGTAACTACGAAGCCTTCAGTCAATCTATGAGGCCCAAACCGCCGAGTGTCGCTAGCGTGACGGTACCTGCATTTTGTGCTTTTCGTTATTCATGCTCAACGGGTGTTACATTCATAACAGGATCTATGGAAGATGATACGGAATAAGGATTCGACCTGTGCTACTCTGTTCCCTACAGTCCAAACTGATCCTTCCCATTTCTCTGCTATCTCTCAGTCCCGACCCCACGTTTATTCATCAGATACGCGAACCTGTCCACTATTTCTCGAAGCAAGGCCAGCAGCAGCTCCCTCATCTCAGTTTCCTCCCCAATGGGAAAGACTTCTATCACAAGTGACATGCCTGTCTTCACAGGCATTGTCCCAAGGCCGCGTTCCTTCCCTAGACCCACGTTCTCACTATTCTAGCAATGCTCCGAAGAAGCCTTCTACAAACATTGTAGCTGGAGCAGGAGGCACATGAGGTTTTAGCAATAAGGGTGAGGGAGGTACTAAGCCTGTAGACCTGGACACGCACCTGTTACCCTTTGCAGTCCCCAACATGCCTGCACTGAACAAGCCAGACCCTCCAGGCATACGATCCAGGTCTTCTCTTTCTCACGTCCTCATACCTCCTCTCCCCAACGGCACCATGAAGCAGGACTACAAGCGTTTGGTTGTCCAGGACAATATTCAGACTACTTCGAGTTCGAAGATGATTCCTCCCTCTTCAGGCTCCTCCATCACCAACTCTGCAGCTCATATTTGAGGTCAATTGACCAATGTATCAAACTTAGCCGGGAAGCACAACCATACTCCGTTGTCTGAAAGGAGGTTAAAGAGGAAATTGCAAGTGTCTAGTGGTGAACTTGCATCGCGTTCTGACAAGGTCAAGGCCACAAGGAAGAAGGCTAAAACTTGCTATATGCATGAGTAGAGGACCAGGCTTCATAGATGGAATTGGGTCCATTGGCAGTGATCATTGTTCTTTTTTTTCTTGTTGACACATACTACTCTTGCGCCTTCTATCAAGCAATTTTTTTTGTTGATGTCTGCTATTCTTGTGCCCTGTACCATCATGCCAGGATATACAATACATTTTGGTGATCACCCCTTAGCTCATACATGTGTAAGCCCTGAGTAGGATTGACTAGTGTGGACTGAGTCACAGACATGGTAGTGCTACAAAAGGTTAAGGGAACAGTGCCCTGGGCAGGCTGCAGGTTCTTTTCTGGCAAGGTTTTTTTTGTCTGCTTTCTGATCTGGCTTGACTGTTTTCCAACTTGAATGAACTTCATCCAGATCTAATTCTTTCAAAGGGTCTTTCTTAGACCATTTCCCCCTAGGCTGGTTCACATAAAACTTACAAGCCTTTGGGTTTTACTAGCTGTAAACTTCACCTGATAATCATGTTCAAAGCCTTTTCTTTGTGGAAAAGAGATGGTCAGAGAGAGTAGAGATGTTTCAGTTGTAGAGTGATGGATTTGCTACAGAAAAACTTGGTGTGGCAATTAACACTATTCTTGTTTCTATTATTTTTGAGTCAGTGTGTTGTTATGAATTTAGCATTGACTTATGTCTGCCTTTTAATTTCTGGCAAGATCTCAACCAAAGCTAAGTGAGTGTCTCTTTTAAATTGAAATGGTCCACTATACATTAGCAATATACATTAGCAACTTGTATTTACAGTCATGAGTTTGATTCACTATTCATCCAGATTCATTTCTTCACCAGAAGCTTCAGAATTTTCTGAGTCAGATTCATCAAGAAAGTCTGTGTCCTCAATCTCAGGATCTGACTCTTGATAGTTGGGGTCTGAATCTGAATCTAAATCTTCTACCATAGGTACTGAAGATTGCCCAGGAGCCATTTCCACCTCAAGTTCATTATCTATGTTTGAATCAAGTGACTCTGAGCCAGCATTTTGGGATGCCATCTGTATTCTCCATTCTTCATCCTGCTTGAGCAGCTCAGCTGGAGAAAATGAGGAATTTGCTAAAAGAGCACAGTCCATGCTATAGACATGCCCTATACCTAGTCCCAAATGATGACGAGCAGCCATGTCTCTGTCTGGAAAACTAAACAGTAGCAATGCTTCATTTAATGGATCTGATATTACTTGAGATAAGATTACTTACCACTCAACATAATATTCCTTGAAGCTAAGAAAATCATCTGCATTTTGGGATGGCCATAATTGACTCAAGTCAGAGCTGTTATTGTTTCCTTTTGAGAAGACAGGCACAATATGGGCAGCTCTAATAACTTGACTGGGATCTACAAATCCATATGATGAAGTTGAGTTTGGAGGGGTGAAACCTAGATGGTGTAGCCTCCTTGGTGTACTACTTGATAGCTCTTTATACCAATGCACCCAGAGAAAATCTATCCTTCTGGGATCTTCATCAAATGCACCAGGTCCATTATATAGCACATTTGCATGAAATATTCCAAGGACTCTGCCATATTGATATTGAAGCTTTGACCAAGGCATATTACTATCAGAAGACTGGGCATCTTCCTGATCTATATGACCTTTTAGAACCATTATATTACAATGAATAGTTTGAGGGTTGATCAGATCTTGGTCACGGTGTAGATCATATATAGTGTAGTTGACTCGGAATATTTTATGGCTAAATATTGTATCATTCTGAATGTATAGTCTGTTCTCATCAAACACAGCTATTCCCACTGCAGAAGAGGAAAAGGTGGAAAATCCAGCTAATGGATTTATGGAAGTTGAACTAGAGGCCTCAGAACACCTGACTTGAATTTCTTCCAGAAGCATCCTTTTCATTTGTATAAGAAGATATTTTTTTAAGTCTGGAATAAAGGACTAAATGAAATAGAGTATTTTAAGAGCATGATCACCACTTTACATATTGAGTAAACATACCTGTACTGCTCCTTTATAGCTTTGTATATGATCTTGCACAAACTTGAAGATATAAAGTGGATGTTTCTGGCTTTTAGGAATAGAGTGATGCTCTTCCAAAGGAATAAATGAAGGGTCATCAGTCTCAGAGCTTAGACCAAGACTGCTGCTCATATTATGAAGATAACGAAGGCGTGCATCAGCATCAGCCAATTGTTTCTCAAAATTCTTGCGATTTGTGCGCCAGAACCGCTCTTTTGACTTTTTATGTTCAGTCTCTCCCTATAAATTGAATAGACAGTAAGCCACCTTTGTTTTCTTCATTTGCTGGTGCTACTTACCATTGCAGTACTATAAGAATCTACAGTCCCAAGCTCCTTTATAGTAGGAACATAGTCCATTATAGCATGAATCTTGTAGGTTTGCATATTGAAAGATTTGCTGGTTTGTGCAGTATTGGTGGTTGTTTTACTACTTTGACCCTTCTGTTTATGGATTCTAGCCTCTCTTTCTCTGGGAAGCTCTTTTGTGGCATGCTTTGAACAAACTTTGGATTGGAATAATTGAAGTTGCTTGGCCAGAGATTGAGATAAATATGTGGCTAATTCCAAGCTCCTTTCAGTGTGCATTCGGAAGCTAATAACCCCATGCCAATGACAGATAGTATACAAGAGATCAAGAATGTGTCCATTGTAAGGCTCTGGAACCAATTGATCAAATACTGGAATTGCACACTATTATGAAGTTAGAGTATGAACACTCAATCAATGCTTGTTTCTACTTACCTGCAAAAGATCCTCATATTTATCTGCAGTCATATGCTTCAATTCAGAGACACTAGAGGTAAACTTTCTGATAGTGTCTCTTCCAAAGATAGGTGTATGCCTATAGCTATAAACATTGAAAAAATTTCAATCATCAGAAAAAGACTTTTGAATGACATGTACTCACCGCATATCAAGTTTTTCTGTTGCTCCTGGATAACAATTTAGGATGCGCAATAAGTGTATGAAAACAGATTTCCAGACTCCAAGCTCAATCTCATGCATAAAATCAACTACCAACATCTTATATAGTTGGAAGGATTCACAGTCTGAAAATTTATCTAGAAAAGCATTCTTTTAACAAGCTCAATTAGTCAAGAAAGTTAGTCATCAATCTAAAAGAGTTTCTTACTGAGTTTGAAGTCAAAGAAAACTGGTTTGTAAGTTTATCTATATATTTACTACTGACTGCCATTTTCTGATCATGAATGATGTCAGAAACATTGGACAGACAGTGCTGATGGTCTTTCTCCTTTCTTGCATTCTTGATCCTTGTTCTCAACATCAGGAAAAACACCCTAGCTAGAAAGGCATCTCAGGTTTCCAGGGTCAACAAATATCTCCCAGGTCTCACAGGTCTCCCAGGTTTCCAAAATTAAAGTCTGATTTTATGCTTGTTCCCTGGTAACCCTGGAGACCTGAGGTAACCTGGAGTAACCTGGGATGACCTGGAGTGACCTGAGATGACCTGAGGTGACCTGGGACAACCTGGAGTAACCTCAGGTTTGCCCAGACTACTAAGCCAAAAAGGTATTCTCACAGACAATCATTTCTCATCTCAGATACTCATTTTTCACATGATTACAAACTAGTAGTGATTGAATTAGCAGTCTTATACAATGGTGAAGTCTGTACCAAACTAATTAGTAAATGCAACAAGTGGGAATTGAACCAGTGACCTTATGACTTACTTTCAAATCTATATTCATTGTCCAACGGCTGCACAAATCCAACTGAGCTAAAAGGGCATCAAAATATATTCATAACTCTGTCATAACTACACAATTCTAATCAACTCTATTCAAAACTCCGTCACAACTATACAAATGAATTCAAACCTATACAAATCTATAGAAACCTACTCAATTCCCAGTGATCTAATTAGATTGTTGTATACAATGTATACATTTCCAATACAAACCCTTATATTCTGAGTCTAATGGACGACTTTTTTATGATTACATAAGCAGCTCAATCTAATGAACTGTTGATTTCTCTATGTTCTGATTAGATTCTTGTATACATTGTATACATTTTCAATACAAACCTTTATATTCTGAGTCTATAGGACGAGTTTTGTTGCTTACATAAGCAGCCCACTCCGTCATCACTGCCCTAGAATACTTCCAGTATAGGTTGCCTAGGTTGTCTAGATCACCTAGATCAATCACTGTTACCCAGGTCATCTCAGGTCACTCCAGGTCAATGAAGATTGCCTCAGGTTTCCTCAGGTCAACTCAGGTACCCTCAGGTCAACTTCAGGTCAACTTCAGGTCAACTTCAGGTCAACTTCAGGTCAACTTCAGGTCAACTCAGATCAACTCAGGGCACCCAGGTTACCCAGGTTACCTCAAGTTTCCCAGGAGATGGTGAATTTCCTAGGAT
>RCHF01001059.1:0-39555 GCA_003987895.1 Neonothopanus nambi
AATTCTCTAACGCGGCAATTGGCTCAGAATTACAAGGGCATGAGTCTTCAGCAGTCATTGGGGAGATGCGCGACTCTCTTATCGACAATTGGGCATAGTTCGGTTTTCTTGACCGTAATCTGTATTCTCTGCGCCACCCTTTCCGACTTGTTACTGTATGCTCTTGATGTTTGATCATTTCCATTGTCATTCCTGGTCCTCAATGTAAGCCTGTATCGATATTCAATGCCGGGCTGGCATTAAATACTGTAGCTAGAGTAGTGTGTCTAAGCAACATTAACACGAGAAACGACACCATGAGACAAACCAAATACGTCAGAACCTAGAGCTAAAAGGTTTCACCAATATGCGAATAGAAATGTATCTATCCCGAAAGCAAACCTAAATGCCTTCAACGACGCAGGGTGAACATCCCGGGAATCAGAAAAGTGCGAGATGAGCACAGTGTGTCCACCTGGATAAGAGGATGGTGCTGTTACGTGAGGTCTTGCTAAAGACCTAGAGCCGTCTCCAGACATCCTATCTCGATTCGCTGCGCGTACACATGCAAGGAGGCGAAGCGGAACACCAAACCAAAAAGCACAAGAGGAACCGTTATTCGCGACGTCGATTATGCTCTTTAGTACGGGGCCGCGGCGACTTTGAACGAGACCTGCGGTCAGATTTATGATGATCCTCCCGGTTTCGATCCCAACGATCCTTCCGCTCCCCTCTATGCCGTCTTTCATCATCTCCGTCTTCTTTGCGGCGAGAGTGACGAGACGTGTGTGGTTTGTCCGCCAGACTGTACTCAGTATCCTCCTCCTTTACTTCACCTTGTACTTCGCCAGCCTCATCCACGTTCTCGACTTGATGCGACTCAGCCGCATGCTCTCCTTCCCGCTCCTTCTTCTCCTTCCTCCTCTTCCACATCAGCTTGTTCAGGCATTTGTCGCATAGAACGACTTTTACCAAGGCTGACTTGCTCTCTCCGTGTTCCACGTAGGCAAAAGGCAACTCGAGTGTCGTAAGCGAAGGTTTTCTCCTCCGTGAATCTTCGTCATCGTAGCGGGAAGGTCTAGGAGGATCGTGATGTTTACAACGCGTGTTCCCGCACGTAGTCTCTCCGGCGCCAGATAAAACTTCGGCTTCTGTTCGCCATCGTAGAGCAAACTTCGTATTGCGATTAGCATCCAAGTCCAAGCAAAAATAAGGATGAGAATGCGTACATTTCCTGATTTGTAATGTTTAAGATCGCACACAGCGAATTCACGGTATAAACTAGAGTAGTATTTCGAAGCTAGTTGTTCTTCCCAAGTAAGATTACTCTCATCATTGTCGCCTTCTCTGAGGAATCTAACGGAGTAGCTCATTGAGGATCAGTTGGAGATACACGTTTGTGGAAGAGGCGTACTTGTGTGAAGCTTTTAGTATGTCGAATTCTGTCTTTCCTGGAGGGGTCGGCCTGGAATTAGACGGGCTACTATATGGATAGAGAGCCATTTAACAGTCAAGTCGTTGGTACCGTAGTTGTGTAAAAGAGGATGAGTCATCTACACGTGATGTAGTTTACATATATTTCGTCACATGCTCAGCTTTGCCCTGCTTTGCCTCAGTTCTGCGGCCAGCCCCTTTCTTCTCTTCTATCAAGAATGCCACGGCTGGATACCGTGTCTCACAGAAATTCTGTCGTCTCAGACCGATCCTAGCTCTGATACTGGCTCCAATTTCCGAGGTTCTAACTGCTTTTGAACATTCCGACTCGAAATTTGCTCAGAGATTCTGTCACCAACTTGAAAAGTGACACCTTGCGGCGACCTTGCGCCGCTCCAAGATTCCAATGACATAGAAAGAGATTTGGGGTTCGAGCTCGAGGATTTACTTTCAAGCTGTGACCTTCAGACAAGGAAAGGCGTTCGTCACGCTTATCTTGGATTTTCATATACAGTACTTCAAGCTCCAACAATTCATGGGTTTGCTGCGGACGGAATCGAGATTTACTGTCGACGTCGACGATCACACCTAGCGGTGACGTATCACCGCTTCGATCCCGACAGACATCTTGCTCGACGCCGTAGCTCCAGGACCCCCCAATAACCCCCGATACGAGTGGGAATGTCCAAACCAAGATTTACCCGGAGGGCCAACTTTTTTTGTCCGAACTTGGCACCACATTCCCCAAAATCCATTGTCAAACTTTTGTCCGAACCAGGAGAGAGGCTCCCGCAGGCAGAAAATTTTTTGTAGGCGCCATTTTTTGTCATCTTCCGTTGAATTCTATGACGATGACTCTAGCTGCAGGTTCTTACTTTCTATGCGTAAGTCGAAGGTCTCACCTTCTCGACACCAGCTCTTCCGTCATTCTCAAATTGCTTGTCCGAACCCTATCCCAGGCTTCCACTTTTGGCGATGATATTTTCGTCCGAACTTGTACATATCATTTTAGGATTTTGGGGTCATTTTTGTCCGAACTTGGGTCAGACATCGGCCCCGTATTGGATGGTCCTGCTTCAAGTCTTCTCGAGCTCGACTCTTATACATAGATTTCAGGGCCAGTGCTCAGGCCTCAGGGCCGGCTCTGCTCGAGGTGACACTGTGGCGTATCGGCATTGCTAAAGTCCGGGCATGTATCCCTTACTCTAATCCTCTAATGGCTAATCTATATGACATCGGGACGGCGTTTACGAACTCTTCTCGGAATAACCACGAACTGTCAATACGACCTGTCAACTTGGATGTTCAGGCGGGTATGCTCAGCCCTGGCTCAGTCCATACAGTGGCAAGTAACTTATGTATCGGCCGTATACCATTCCGATGCTTATGCGCCACGTGCTATATGCTCATTACAGTTGTCGACCTGAGAGCGATGTGTACGACGGTCTACTTTCACGCAGGGCTGTGAAAACCCGATTTCGTCAGCGGTTCACTCGCTCGAAGCTCCTGGATGGCGCTACTCAAACCTACTAGTTCGCCAAGCATTTTTTGGAATGGCTAATAGCTCGAAACCATTCAACGTTGAGTGAATCTTTTTCTTTTGATGCACTCGTTAGAAGCTAATCTGCGCCTACAGTAATTTTTGGGCTCGGATGGGAGGGAGGAACAAGTCATCCTGTCCCTCGTCCAGGTCCTTGATGAAAACTTTTAGTGCCTTTTACAGTGGAGCAGGGGCACTCTGAGTCTGGGGTTCCGAACTTGCGCGCGCAAGGATATATTTTTAGCGCTTATTTCCCCAATAGGACTGTTCGTTGGGCAAAATAACCATTTTACGCGCTCAGGTACGATAGCACAAACTCAAATTCCAAAAACTTTGATGCGCCTTGGATAGCGCTGGATGACTTTTAGTCTTATATCACTGATATTATCACGGGCTTCATACAAGCTCATACTTACAGTGATATATATGATACAGGCGTGCAGAATTGTGTCAAGTTTCCTCCATCCTCCCGAGTCACACTTAGTATCCTTCGGGGCGCTCGGATTTGTGTCGGCAAAGTTCACGCTGTCCATCAGGCAGTGATTCTTGACTTCCGAAATTCAGCCAGCCAGTCTTGAAGTCACCCTCTCTACAACCGACTTTGGTCAATATGCTTGGAACTGGGTGGGATGTCGATTAGTATCCAATACTCTACGACTCGTTCATTTGCTCTTCACGCATCGAAATACCTATACATACGCCGTATGATCCTTCCTAGGTTATATACCCTGGTCAACAGGACACAACCAGCGGACTCGCACGATATCGCCATATTCTCACATCATATGATGATGCTGGCCTCACAAAGCTCCGTGAACCCGGCTCTTGCTGTAAAGGATGAACCTATAGCTATTCGGGTAGCACGCGATGAGGCGGAAGAGCGTGTGTCCTTTAGGTTCGGGGACTTTGACGGAACTTGCTTCCGGGCGAGGTGGTTGTAGGTGGTTGCGGACGACGTATTATCTCGCATTGTTCATCGACATCGACCAGCATATACATACTGTAAGAGCCTATAAGAGAGCTGCGCGTCGGATGCTACTTGAGCTTGAATTTCAATTCGAAAAATCAAGTGCTACTTATACTGTCACAGGCACACGTCTTCACATGCCTCGTCACTCAATATTGTACTTAATGTTCATCAGCTGTGAATTTCACTAGGATCCCTACTTTTTGAGCCAAATTTCGCCGTAAAGGGTCCCACATGTGCTTGTTCCAATCACAGGTCTTCATACGTTACTCATCTCGGGAAGCCCTGTGGTGCCACTTCAGTAAGTGGTCTCGAGGGTCGAGGCTGGCCATGAATGGGAGTCATCAGGCATCAATAGGTATCATATGGCGAGCGATTTTGAGGGTGCAAGGTGGGTGCAATGATGCGCTCATCTTTAGTTAGTGACTCGGTGCAAATTGACGATGGTGTTGGGAGCTAGTTAAGGCTGTGGAGGTTCCGGTCCCTGTTAGAGGTCTTCATCACAAGTTTAATTGTGCACAATTGAAAGGCACCAGACCGGCACTTTTCTTTCGCTTGCTCAAAGCTGTGGTTGGAAGGGTGTGTTGGGGACTGTTGGGGTTGGGAACTGTTGGGGATGCGATGCGAAAGGACGCATACGTGCTGAGCTCGTAATTCATTGTTTTGGGCGTGAGATTGACTGATGATGCCCAGCTTGGTCGAGTCACTCTACAGACTTCTGTTAAAAACGACTGTCGCAGCTAGGTACATGTTCTGTACCAGGGAACAGGTGCACAATGAAGGGGCAAAAGATACTGACAGAACAGATGGAATGATTGGTCGTTCCTCTAGGACCAGGAACTTCAACTGAAGATGCGCGAACGAGCGAGCGGACTGGGATTTACGTACGCAATTCTCAGCTGCCAAGTAAGGAATTGTTCGACATTCCCAATGACAATTTCCCATTCAAACACGGGAACAATTGAAGACGCTCCGGCAATCGTTCTCGGATGTTCATTACATGACTTGCTTCTCCCCAGGTTTTAATACGTATACGGTTGTCGTACGGTTGTCGTGCCATCGCAAGATATATACTATACCTCCAAAGGGCGTCTCACGGCATGTAGTGTTGGTGGTGCAAAAGTTTCCCCGATCCTGTCAAGGTGTCAGTGGGCCATCTGATACACAGTCTTCGAGCTTTCTGTCTCTCCCTCGTCCACTTCATGGCCGCAGGGGGGGATGATGTGATGCCAAGTTTTTCCAATACGGCTCCGGATTGCGAATTCTATGAGTCCGGGTTCCCGATTGAACAGAAACAGAGACATGTCACGTCCGACGTTTGGGTTCGGAAACCCCCAAAGAAGCAGGTTATTTTAGACGTTTGCGTGTCCACGGCGTAAGTGGTTAATAGAGTACGCGTGTCCGCGGGGAGTTTTGAATACTTCTGCAGCAAAATCTTTACTTGTTGCTAGGTTTGCAGCATGAAAGCAGCATTCTTTCATGAGTGCGCAGTGCAGTTTGAGAGAGGTATGTGTTCATCAGCTTTCATCAGTGATCGGATGCAATCGGAGTCTCGGAAAGTAACTCCGTCAGGATTCAGAGGGCCATTTCAACTGGAAGAATGAAAGCAGGGAGACAGAGATATGTATGAAATAGCTAGAGGACAGCAGAGATTGCAGGAAAAGAGAAAGTGGCAAGAAACATGGCAAATTGAAAAATAATTTGCAGGTCATGTGGCGGAGAGACATCCAAAAAAGGAAATTGATCGATCTGAGATGACGGATTCTGGGGAAAATCTGAAAATATCAGTTTGATTCTCCAAACTCATAAACTCCCATAAACTGCTCTTCGCCAAATAGGACCGACATAGAAATGTCTATAAAAGATTTTATTCACCTTTTCCACGTTTCTCTTCTTCTTCTCCTTCTATGCTCCTCGTCGCTATTCCGCTGCTCGTCGTTGCATCTAGCGAAGGTTATATAGTCTACTTCTCACAAGCGACAGCTCTAGGGACCCAACCTGATCACACTGCTAATTGGAAGTGACCTTGTGATCGTTTCTTCCGGTATATTATCCCCCAAGAGGCGCATGACAACTTTCTTTTTCCTCGATTGAAGCAACTATGGCTCCTGCTATTGATATGTCTCTCCCTCGACCCCCATTTTTCGGCGGCCCCTCGGGTCCTGGTTCGACCAAATCGAACCCGTCTTCTCTGAATAGCTTCTCGTTGAAGGGACGGAAGTCGTTCATCTCTGGTCTTTTGGCCAGGTCTAGTTCCAAGGCAAATCTCTCCGGCGAACCCACGAAACCGGTACCTAAACCCAAGGATGTCCCTGCGGTAGCACGGAAGGAAAAGGAATTGCCTGCAGCGCCGACAACGTACGTTTCGTTCGGGTTTGTCGCTTGCTCTTATATTTACGTCTAGTGCAAGCAGTTCCTCCGAAAACACTGCACCTGTTGAAAGGAAGAAAACGACGCATCGTTCTAACGAGTACGTTTCGACTTTCCAGTATTTTTCATTCGCGTCATTCTGAATGCATCCCTCTAGACCTCAAAGTTCACAACCTAACGCACCCCATTCTCTCATAAGGCGCATATCCACTACATTTCGCAAACCCTCCGATGACCCTCCAAACCGTGTTCCCCACCCTACCGCGTCTTCTCGACATCTCCGAGAAGCAGCCTTGCGCGAGAGAGGTCTTCTTCCTGCAAAGGACCTAAGTAGCCTGGAGCGTGAACAGGACCGGCGATTGTCAATTGTGTGTTCCGTTCCAGAGGCGGAAGGTGATGGTTTCAGTGCTGCTGACCAGATTAAGCAAGAATGGGAGTCTCGGAATCGGTCTGCTGATGCTGTGCAACGAGAAAGGATGGCTTCTTTTAGGTTTGGCGGGACTTCTTCACCGACCACGTCGGAGCACCCTCGACCGTCACTGGATCCGGTAGTAGAAGTTGAATCACCCCTCGCATCACCTGTCTCAATAAGGTCCGAAAAGGCTACCCCCTTACCCCCTTTACCGACTTCTAGCTCTACTAACGCGGATCCTGCTTTGGATCGTGCTCAGCTGCCATCTTCACCATCTGACTCCAACTTCAAGGCACTCCTTGTTCCGCTGCCTCCATCGCCTACTACTAAGAAATCTGACACTTCTAGTGTCAAATCTGGTAAACACATTCCTCAGCCGCTCGCTCTTCCTCCGTCTGCTCCTCTACCACCTTTGCCAAACAGTCCGCCGGCTTCGCCGCGGTCAATAAAAAGCATCAAAAGCGATGCGTCTACACCAAAAGGTGTTACCCCGCGTTCCGCTTCTTCTTCTACGCCACGAAGACCACAACTCGTTGTACCTACCGAGCCGTTACCCCATTCACCTACTGCTACTACAGCATCACCCACTTCTTCCTACCCATGCACTGAAGACGGATCTCTTGCGCCTCCTTCGTCTCGGAGTCGTAGCCGGTCACGAACTGTTCCTGGTCCTGGATCATCGGAATCTGACGAGTCTTCGTCAATTGCTACGCCCTCACTTGATACTTCATCACAGGTCACCTTGGATTCTGGATTTAGTAGTCTTGGAACGAACAAATCGAAACCCAACCCTTTAGCCAAGACATGGACCAACGAACGGAGTATTCCTGTCATCGTTGAAAGTCCTGTAGAGGATAACGGACTGGTCATCCCTATAAACACTGATCCGACCGAGGATTCTACTGCAGAGTTTGGTGGAATGACGAAGGAGAAGAAATCGTCCACACCGATTCCTCGAAGGAGTGTTACTGCCGATCCTAATCTCGCAACGACGACGAAGGAGAAGGCAGAAAGACGTAAATCGTTGAATCTCTTTAAGAGAGGTAATAATGGCTCCTCGACAAATCTAGCTGGTGGCGGTGGCGAAAACGAGCCTAAACTGGTCAAATCAACTTCGTTGTCTAATTTCCGACGTTCGGTTGTTGGGACACTGTCGAGAGGGGGGCATGGTAATAAGACTGGTTCGCCCAAGGTTCAAGGATTTGATGCGTCTCATCTTCCTGCATCGCCCACTGTTCCTGCGTCGTTGGCGAGTTCCCTGCCTTCTACTATCTCGGTGGGTAGTAGAGGCAGATCTGCAGTAGATGGACGGACGACAGGTGTTGGTCCGAGACCTAGGCAGGCACTTAGTCCTACTATGCATAGTCGAGGGAGTATACTCTTCGAGACGAATGCTATTCAGGATGATGAGACTCGAAGGATGACGGAGTTGGCTTTCCTGGGATAATTCATTCCTTTCATGTTGATTCTATGAACTTTTTTTTGTTTTGCTTTGGGATTGGCTTTGGGAAAGACGCAGTACTGCGGGTTGCAGTCCTCAACCATCTTTTCACTCTGAATGTTTTAAACATCGTCGTTCATTTAATTCCTCCTCTCTCACTCTCTTTGGGATCGTTGACCTGTGATACTTATCTGCATTCCTACATTCGCATTCCATTTCTCTGTAAGCATTTTTCTTTATAATACCCAATCTAGTTCATAGCAAACAAAATTCACGATAGTTACGACCTGCTCCATTGTTTCATCTTCCTGCAATTGTTTTCGTTCTTTTTTCCCCTGCATCTAATACCCATTTTCGTCGCTCGTGGACGCTCACTCAGAGTATTTATGATCCGACGCATTCTATTTGCTTGTTTTGTGTATCCATATGTAACCCAAATCATTATTCATATCGTCGCAACACGCGCCCTCACGCGCCGCATGACTGCTTAGTATGGAAGCTGCATGGCGCTAAAAATGTGCCGCGCCTCGCGTCGCGGTAAGAATGTTACTGTGCACTTAGTGCGAAACAAAAAGTAGAAACAAATATATTCAAGTAGACGTATAATGTTGTTGATAACCTATCAGGAAATACGGCTTTACTTGATCACAGGTGACGAAAATCCCGTTGTCCAATTCAGTCCGTGGCTCGAGCACAAAGATTTCAGGACAAGTGAAGTCCTCCAGCCTTGGTTCCTCGCCTGTCGCCAGATCAGACCTCTTGCTTGACTTGGAGGAAGGCGCATTCGGCAACGCGGATTTTTGATCGTAGAACCAGAATGGCTTGTCTTGATACCTGAACTTGCTCAAAAACTTCTCGTATTTTCTATTAGGATCCCCATAGGCAGCCCATGTTGCGGCTACGTGTGGTACCAGTTCAGTGATGTCCTCCTTTCCTGGATCTAAGGTAAGCAGGTAATCCACAGCAGTTTGAATCGTTGCGCTTATGCATGGATTAGTCCGGGTATTGCATAGCGGACTGATTGGCTCCTACCCATATTTGGACTTCCTACTCCACACATCTATACCGAGTTGATCTCCGAGCTTTGCAAGTACCTTTACATGAAAGTTGTCAACATGAGTCCAGCAAAAGAAAACAAAAGTAGCGTACGATGAGAGCCTCCTAGTTATATCAATGTCGGCTCAGAGAACTATTTCGGAGTGCATGAGGAGTGGGCTTAGGCTTACCAGGTTGAAACAACGATAATGGAAAGGTCGCGTCCGTACGGCCTCAAATGGCTGCTCTCCCGATTTAGCGATCTGATTTTGAAAGCCGTTCGCCATGAAGTTATCGATGAGAGCCTTAGCACCGGCGTCGTCTTTCAAATAAATCCTTAGTGCGGCTCGCTGTGCAACACAAAAGGTGGCATGATTACTAGGGTGGTCAATCAGCGCAGCAAATGAGTAGCACAGAATGAAACACACTTCGGTCGAGAACAAGCTGTCTGTAACAACATCAGTGCCAGGCGAGTATATTCCAATCGTAAGAAGCTCAATTACCTTTCCTAACGCGGAAGTAGCCAGCCAATTGCTATATTCAGAGGTCCAATTCTTCATCCCTTTCTCGTGCTCTTGGGTCCAATGTGGGCTTCCAGCGCCTTCCAAGATTAGCTGGGCGTTCACGATCTTCACCATTCCTCTCAAGTCTAGCATCCCGGTGAATGTTCCTGGATTGCCGTTCGGTCCGCGCACAACTTGTCCATAGTTCATATTGGGATTCATAGAAGTCGACGCGTCCAGGAAGAATACCTTGATAAAATTGGCAGCCGTCTGAGAACAAGCAGCAGTTCCTTGTAAGGCGTACGTCAGAGCATTATATAAAACACATTGAGCAACGTTGTTGATAGCGCCAGGACCATTGAGGGTGCGAACATCAGGATTAACTTGGCCTAAAAGATCGATTGGGTGAGTAAATGGTACAATATACACATGTATATAAAGAACACACCATCGCGTGCTTTGTACGGACAAGTTGTCCACGCTGATGAGCACACATTAACAGTCCCGTATGGTAGAAGGAAGGACAGCGGGAGAAAACTTACTGGCAGAGGGAGCTATTGAGGTTGTCGGAGATGGTGTACAAGAGCCCTTAGCGTTAGAGGTATGTACAGCAGCCTGTGCGGGTGTCGCAGTTCCAGCCATGTGTTCGCTTGTGGTATGGGAAAGAGTTGGGGAAACGCTTATTTGACTCGGAAGGCCGCCAAGTGGTGCTTGAGGTAAAGGTAGATCCTCCAGTGCTGATGCAGATCCTGATACAGCAGACACGGTATGGGAAGAAAAGCTTTGAGCTGACGAGCTTGCAGTATCGTCTAAGGAGGACAGCGCTCTTCTAGAACGAAACATCCGATTATGGCGAACACGAAAGTGAAAAGCATCATGTGAACGCCTAGCAAAAGAACCCGAGTCCGAATCACCAACGTCCTCACCAGGCCCAGAGTCAAAGGTTGATCCTGGATCGTCGTCTGAGTCCGTATTGTTAGTAGTTCCGTCACCAGTGTGTGCAAGATGAGTACGCCCAGAGCTAGGGCACCAGTTGCAATCCGGCCAGTGACTGCGGGAAACCGATGAAACACTAACTCGAAAAAGTTATGAGTGGCGAGTACACTCACTAGGGCGCCCAACTGAGATAATCATGTCTGTCCCTACTTGCAGCAGTCACTTTGGTGTTAGTTACAGCTGAGAGTGTGTAAGTGGCGGGTAGTTATAAGTGAACGTGAAAGACGAACTCCACGGCCCAGCCTTGGTACATGCAAGGGCGCCATGAGAAATTGAGGATTGAGCAGCACTTGTAGACTTGTCAGGAGAGCTTGACTGCTTAAGGACATATTCTGGTGACACCCAGTCGGTACCGTCCGCTAAATACGATGGTCAACGAAGGGCCGACCCGAGAGACGCGAAAAATAACTACCGGAAGTGAAATTGACGATAGTCAAAGCAAGTAGAACGTAAGAGAGTGAGAGCATAGTTGATTTGTAGTAGAAGTAGTAATGGCGGGCCAAGTTCCAGCTTGGAATAGCAATGTGCAGCAGAGAATGTAGTGGTCAGGAATAAAAGGCTTTCCAGGCCCAAGCGACAATCTTAAAAGGTGGGCTGACATAATCAAATGATAAGATAAGATAAAATGCGGGGTACAATTAATGCGGGGTAGTAAGTAGCCTGTAGTAGCCGGACCCCAAGTTTACCCACAATCAACCATGGCCTTTACGAGTTCGCCCGCTTTCAAGGCTTTCCATCCAACTCCAGAAAGCATTCCACCAGATAATGTAGAGTTAAAGCTTAGAGTTCCTCCGAATCTCCCTGTTCATATTCATCTCTTGGTAAGTAGTGAGTGCATTCCTTAGAAAGAGCGCGTTTGAAAGCTAACAATGTCTATAGAATCCGTTGCAATTCTTGCTTAAGGCTGCCCTCGTCTATCCTCAGAAGCTTGCTCTTGCACACCCTGATGTCCCACATCCTGTGTTTTACACTTACGCCGTGTGGTTAGGCTGTCCCCGGGAGCATCTCAATCCTGTTCAATTTCTAACGTCAGATACTCAGGACTCAACGTGTTCAAAACCTAGCATACGCTTTGATAAAAGCTGGTATAAGACCAGGAGATAGAGTCGCAGTCATAGCACCCAATGTGTACGTCTTCCTGTATCGTCTTGCCCGCTTGTCTTGATGCATATCACTTCATACAGACCGATGATGGCAGGTCCGGCCCCTTTGACAATGACTGACAAACCTTCTCCACTCACACGCACTCTACTACAGATGCAATGCATGGTGTAATTGCTGCTAGAGCTATATTAACTGCAATCAATACCCGCCTGAAGCCCTCAGACGTCGAGTACATCCTAGGTATGATACAGTCAATTATCACTACGAGTTCTAATTTCACTGACGTGTTTCCAGAACACAGTGGATCCAAGTTAATTCTAATTGATCACGAATATCTACATCTCATACAGGGAACCAAGATCCCGTTCATCATCTCCAACGACACAGGTAGACCAGGCGATCCATACGAGGAGTTCTTGAGTGACGGGAGGCGCTTCAGCGCGGAAAAAGGATGGACTGGACTGGACGTTGAGACCGATGAGAACGCCTCAGCTATTCTTTGCTATACGTAAGTTGAAGTTACCCTTCACTAGTCTATGTACGTATACTTACCGACCCGAATTGAATGCTTAGCTCGGGCACGACAGGAAGGGTGGGCGCCACACCCTGTTTTCATTTACGTATGTAACTCAAAGTCCACCTATTTGCAGCCAAAAGGTGTCATAACCACTTTGCGAGGTATGTAAGGCGAATGATCTCTTGTCGTTGGAGCTGAAACCTTTTGGTGCGATAGGAAGCTATCTGGCCAGTGTTATGAATGCATTTGAGGGAAGGTGAATATTTGGACAATTACGAACAGATATTAGTTCCGGTTCACTTACGCAAATCAGGATGACCCGCGACTCAACCTACTTATGGTCAGTCAGTTCTACTCTTCCTTAACCGACACCCACCCACATAACCACCTCCCTTCGACAACAGGGTGCTCGCTATGTTCCATGCCGCAGGCTGGACATTCCCCTGGGCAAATACATTCGCGTTCACCACACAAGTAAGTAATGAATGCATTCTATAGTCTTGCTGCCGTCAAATTTGACTCCAATAGATCACGATGCGTACCGTAGACTACCCGCGAATCTGGAATCATTTGCTTCATTCCGGGGTAACCCACTATTGTGCTGCCCCCACTGTACAGGCAAGTTTGGCGGTCAATGATTCTGAATATTTGCTAAACCAGAGCTCAGATTGGTATTGTGAATGATCCCTCAGCCAAGAAGCCACCTCAGGAAATCACAACCTATATAGCCGGTAGGACTGCACATCAGTTACGTTCTTTGTCCTCACTGATTATGGACTAAGGCGCTGCACCGACTGCTCACCTCATCGGATCCTTGGAGAAGATTGGTATAAAGCCTCTCCACGTCTATGGTTTAACGTGAGCCTTTTAGTCCATTTAAAACTGTTCTGTGACGATTTATCTTATCGACGCATTACAGAGAGGCAAGTAGAGATTTCCACGTGTAATCTCACCCTACTTACGGATAGCGCAAGACATATGGTCCATTCACAAGGAATTATGAACAGGAATCATGGAAGTCACTATCGCTTGAGGAGCGCTCCAAGTTCATAGCTCGTCAAGGCCACGCATCAATAACCGCGGGAGACCTCCGCGTGGTCTACCGTCCGGAGGACAACAAGTCGGTCGGAGACGAACTCGTTGACGTTCCTAAAGACGGGAAAACAATGGGAGAAATCGTGACCAGAGGAAATTTGGTCATGAAAGAAGTGCGTAGATTCCCTTCAATAGTCTGGTATAGTGCTGAATGTAGAGCCGTGTAGTACTTCCGTGATCCTGAAGCAACGAAGAAAGCTTTCCGCGGAGGATACTTCGGGAGTGGCGACTTGGCGGTTATGCATCCTGACGGTTCCATAGCAGTGCTAGACCGAAGCAAAGGTAAAGAAATTGTCATTGCTATCGATGGGATGGACCTAATCAAAATCAAATTTAGATATTATTATTTCTGGGGGAGAAGTAAGTCAAGTTCATTCATATCCTCTGCACAGCGTACTCACTCGTCATGCAGAATGCGTCCAGCTTAGCCATTGAACAGGGTGAGTGCTAGGATAATTATTGATACCGGAGAACTAACGAATAGGTTTCTGGTCGTAGAGTTGGCGTCCCACCCCCACATACTCGAGGTCTCTGTTGTCGCCCGCGCGCACCCGAAATGGGGCGAACGGCCGATGGCCTTTGTTATCTTACACCCTCAACATGTTTCCCGATGGGCAGGCCGACATCACGACTTTGCCCAAGACTTGAAAGCGCATGCGAAGAAACGACTGCCTGGTTTCGCTTGTCCCGAATGGGTAGAAGTCGTTCCAGAACTTCCTGTAAGTTTTGTTCTCCGAAGACCCTTCGTTACGCCCCCTTATCTTTGAGCAGAAAACGTCAACTGGGAAAATCTTGAAGACTGAACTGCGCAAGGTTGTGGCGAAGCTTTAGACGAATAAGAGATCGAGTTCCATTGCTGACTTGGGTATCATGACCATCTAGTTGTTGTAGAATATAGAGTAGATGTATTCCTACATGTATATATGAGTAAGATCTTGGAGAATATATTGCTGGAGTTTACATACGTAACTTCGATGATATTTCCAAGAGAACTTGGAGAAGCCAAAGGAAACCCCAAATACACATCACACCACACATTTTCAAATCTCAAGCAGGATGAATGTAAGTTGCCTGCCGCGATGCTTCGATTGTCTTTTCTCGCATGTCCCTTGCAACTTCGTCCAGCACGTATGGGACCACTTTTTCCTTATACACTTCATTGCCAGGGAGCCTTGGCCCGTCCAATAGACCTATTGCACACCGGGGACAAACCCATTTAGTATCTTGGAAATAGTGTCCATAGAGTACTAGTACATAACACTTACCACATCCTTGCCACCACGCTTAGAAATCCAGCATACAGAGGTCAAGTGCTTCCTCAAAATCGTGTACTTCGCGGGAAGAATCTCAACGAGCGATCAGATCATATGCAAGCTCCTGCTTGCAGAACAGCTGATCCACACCCTGTACAACATCCAATGTTAGACGTAAGAAGGATGGTCAGGTACAGCGAGTGCTCTTTCGAGACACACTGTTTTGCGGGATAGTCACAGAGACATCCAGCTGCTCGCGCGATCTTGTGACGGCGAATTGAGCGCACAGCCCACGAAAGAGCTCCAGATACTTCTCCGAGTCATGTAAATGTCCAGTTAGCCCAAGACGGGTATAGTATGCAGTCATAGTGTACCAGAGTTGGTTGCGAATACAGGGGTAGTGAAGAGACTTGGATGGAGATCTTGAACACGACAGTTCGTCATGAAAGCCAGTGACTTTATCTAGGACTCGAAGAACTTGGATTATAGACTATCTTGATGTTGAAGAGTTGTTGCGAGATACTCGATAGCAAGAAGGTAAAACGGAGAAGATGGACAAGATAATTGGGTATATGCTTGCCTATGACACGCGATAGCCTCCAGATCCTCCAGACAATGTGAGATGCGCCTGCATAACGCGTCCCAGCGCCAGCTGGCTACGGGACTAGAAGTATCATCAGTGCATGTGTCTCCCACACACTGTCGAATATCCTGGACGGTCGGAGCCTTGTCAGGGTACTCGTGGAGCCATTTTGCGGAAGGAGATGTTCGTAGACTACTCCAGGAACAAACAAGCAAGACCGGCGAAACGATGCATCAAAGACACGGAATTCCGAATCCAATGTTTCCGTAACATGCCTATCAGTGGATCCGTGCTTTGGCAGGACTTCTTGAAGCAGGATAAGGCACTCCATGGTATGTCGAATATCGTAAACACGTTCAGGGTTAACTGCTGGCAGCAAATGGAGGGCGATGTAGCGCGCTTCAGAGATCTGGTAAGTCGCTCCCTGCGCGGCTCATAAGTTCAAAGACAGAACGTTTGGACTCTTGTCATGGTAGCCCAAAGGGCCAGAGACGCGCGCCAGGAAGTCGCTGGGCGGTTGTGCAAAATTCAGCTGGGAATTTTCGGGACAGATGAGCATCATTACATAAGACATTAAGCTCGTAACTCTGTTTACGAAGTCCGAAAAAACCGATTCCCGTCAATCCCACTGAGCCCTGGACGCACAGTATAGAAGGAGCTGGAGATCATCAAAACAACTAAAATTGCGAGATTTTGCGACATGCGCTTGCTCACTGGAGCTATCGACTCGGAAGGATGTCTTATTTTAGATTCAAAGGAAGTAAAAGCAGTCAATTAACATGGCCACTGCTCCTAGTAGGTAGAAGTATGACCGTCATCTACTACACTCATACATACGCGGTGATAGGTGTCATATCCAACACACTTCTGGGCTTCTCGCAGTCACTAGAGAGATCCTTGAACAGATTTTCGATTCAAAACCGTTCAAAAGCCACATCCCACATCGCTGAGCATAGTTCCATAGACGAATGGATCTAAGTGACGTTCAAGAAGATCAGCCTGTACGATGACTGCGATGACGATCACAGCGTGCTCATCGCATGTAAGTATGTACTTAGCTTCAAGCAACGCATTAGCACCGGCCCCGATCTCCGAGTCCGTTGAAACCTCTAGTTGGGCCCCTTAAGAAGAACCTAACGATACTCCGGCATAGAAATGACGTTGACCTGTTAAGTTGTGTAATGGTTTTTCAATGTAAGTCCCAATACCCCGACTCGGCCCTGGCTTGGACATACAAGGCTGTCCTCCGAGTCAATGCGATTGCGATTGCACGCGCGGTTGCGGTTGCGTTTTCTCCAACGCGCCTCAGATATTGTGAGATGTGACGGGATAGTATTACCTAGTCTAACTGGAAGAAGCAGATCTCAGGCTGTGCGCCGGTAAAAGAAAAACACGTACTTACGGCAAATGTGGATTCGGATTCGAGTAATTTCTCTATCATCTGATTCATCTGTTGTTCCAACCGCTCATGCTCCTACTCGCATAGAATCCTGAACTCACCGTACAAAAAATAGCCATGGATATGTGTGAATTCATAAAAACTTTGTATTCCAATCATCCTGCTCAGGACCCATCTATAATTTGCAAACGCCGTCGCCTTCCTGATTATCACAGCTATATAATAACGCCCTGAAAGATTCATGTGAACATGCAGAAAAATAGAGTTTTTTTGTGGAAAATTCTGGAAGAACGAGACTCACTGCCTGATGAATTTCTGAATACCCCTATACGAAGAAACGTTGAGTCAGCGTATCGAGTATAATGCGAGGGTTCCGGCATCCTTCGAATATAGTTTAGAATTGATTCGGTCGCGGGACCACCTTCAAACTCGACTAACTGAAATCTGCAACAGCCAAGGTTCCCCTGGCGTCACGCGCAGTAAAGAAGACCTTATAGCGAGTAGGATGAAACCCATGCCACAACTCTCCAATTTCCCGGAATCTAAGATAACGAAAAAAGCATAGTCTGCTGACTGTTTTTAAGAGGCGTCGTGTGAGAGATTCCAACTAGTTAGCTAACTCAGCTGCTTCCATTCGGTGGAAAGCACCTAACGTGCCGCAGCTTGAGCTAAGTTTTAGGAATACAATGCCGTGTTATACATCATCATGAGGAAACACGATACGACTGACGTCTTTACAAGTTCCAGGCCAAGGATTTGGGTCCACGAAAGTCGAACGACAGTGAAAGATAAGCCAGGTCGAGCAGCTGAAAACGAGGCAAGGCTTCTAACTGCGATCATCATTAGAATAGCCACAAAGAAGGGTCAGCTTGTATGTAAATAAAAAATCGGGATACGGAGAACCGTGAGCGAGATAACTTACCAGGCATCTGACAATAGGCTAGTGAGCCGTCCTTCCCAGACCGTAAGATTGTGGGGCTTCTGTGAGATTTGCCTTCAGGAATTGCGACGAGGAAACCTCTCAAAAAATAGTCCGGTGTGTATAGATAGACACGTACAACCTCGAGCTCCACCGAGGCCAGTCAATCACCTAGTCGAAGAAACGGCTACCTTTTCGGTACGTCATGAATTGTCGGAGCCTGCCATATGACTAGGCAGCAGGCAGTCCGATCAGGTTACGATCAAACGACCAATCCTTCTGCACTGCAAAAGGTGCCGGCCTACCTGAGGGTCTTGAGAAGGGTATTCACCCAGAAACCTGAGGTCATCCGAATGGGTTGCAAACGTTGAACAGAAATCATACGTGCAAACAAATCTTGTGATCTGAAATTCGCAAGGCGCAGAATACCTCCCGCGTTAAGCAAAAGCAAGGGGGGATGGAAGTATTCTAGTATGGACGCCATTGGACGGCACAAGTATGTTATCGTTCAGCAACATACGATCTTGGCGTAAAGACAACCCAGATCAGTTCAAATTTGTGGTTATTTGATCATAGTGCAGATCCGGGGTAAATTTAGGTTTGCAGCCGCTTGTGTCCTCGTGATGCGGGGAAAAAGAGCGCGAAGTTCGTGCCTTCTCAGTGAGATTCAATTGAAAAACGGCAAGTTCCAGGGATATTTGGAGAACACTTGGGATTTCTGAGACAGCGATAGCAGTAGACGAACGGCGAGCCTCTGCCTGCCGTATTGTACCAGGGTAGATGAGAAAAGGATGTGACTCGAGAGGTCTAGAGTAAGTTTACAGCGACTGTAGGCAAGCAGCTTTAGCAAATGTATTGTCGGTTTGCAGCTGGAAGGGACTAGATGATTACCAGACACCGCTCGATCAGCCAAGTTGCCTCGGAACCGGTGATAACAATGGTGACTACGGAAATTAGATGGTTGCAGAATGAAGAGAATAATGTCCGTGAGATCGAGACTCGTTGTATAAAGCAACGAGCGCATCCAGAACTGGTATATGGAGCCTGGAGCGGCGGTGGTAGTTAAAGAATAAGAGACGGAGGTCGCAAAAATTGGTTTACGTTACGGTCTCGATCACGTGAAAGATCGGGACTACGCGATCTTGATTACTCCACGCACTTCAATATATAAGTCTTCAGACTCCGCTGCACTCCTTTCCTTCCCTACCTTTCTATCTCTCTCTCTCTCTACCACCATCTTCACTTGTTTTCTTCGAATAAACTCAGTATCATGTCCAACAACAAATCTCCTGTTGACCACGTCAGGCGTTCCAGCCCAATCCCAATTGCTGGCAATCGTGGCTTTCGAGGGCGTTCTGCCTCTGTTTCATCTGGGTCTTCCAGCTCAGCTAGCCCTCCGGATCTCCCAACCCCGATGTCTGGTCCGATTAGCCCTCGCATTAGCATTCCTTCGCCCGGCAGTTCTCCTATACTGTCTTACTTCCTAGCGCAATCGCCCTCCAAAACCGCTGGAAATGCTGCGACGTTTCCATTCCGTAAGTTTGGTACAGCCCCCGTATTTGAAGGTGACTTCGCCGTGATGATACATTTTGATTGTGACTCACACTACTTACTTCCAGAAGATGAATCTCCTCCCCAGACGGAGCCGCATGCAGTTCATCACGCCCGCCGCGCAAGCATGACTGTTGCTGATCGCTTCGCTCAGCCAGTCAATACAGCTCTTCCTGAAGCTCAAGTTGAACGAGGTGCTGGCTTCCTGCGAAGACTTTCTCTTAGCACTACTGGACCTGCCTTTGCGAGAGTAAGTTAAATTTTTATTAGTCGATTAAGTAATGTCTCATCCTTGTGTGTCTCAGCCCACCGGCGGTCAACACTCTCCTCCAGAGGCACCTCCTAATTCCGCTGTTAGTCCCACTGCAAAAGCGACGCCGTTCCCTCGTGACGCCAAACATAGGCGTGCGACAACCCTCAGTGAAAGACCCCGTCGAGCTCCTTCTCCCATGGGAGAAAGGATCCTGAAAGGTCATTTCGATGGGTTCAACTAATTCATTCCTCCATCTGTTCATCACCGTTTTTGCTTCTGCTTCCAACTTGTATCATCACTCCTTTCACTCGCTCTGTAATTACCTGGTCTCTGCATGGCATGATACCCGCAACAGTCATGCACCATAGTATCGCATCACTCATGGGTGTCATCTACATCCCCGCTTACGGAAAGCGTCCATTTGTCTTTCCCCCTGATTGCATAACCTCCTCATACTGCCCTCGAGCCCTTAGCTTTCCCTTCGTTGTATCCACACTCCATTTCCCTTGTCTCTCCTTGTATCTCCATCCCGGCTAGGAGAATCCTCTGTAAGAAAATCCACCCCTTCCTCATTCCCAGTCCATGGACACCTCGGGCGGCTTGTAACTTAGTATGTCTCATTGCTCTTTGTGATTTATTTCAATGCTCATGCTCATCCAAGAAGAATATAGACTAATTTATATAAAAAAAGGCTTATCGCTGTGAAAGGGCTTGTCGGCATGATATCAGAGCTTAATCTATCCCTCTCTCCCCTTGTTGGCGTCCTTTTTGCATCTCGTGTATTTCCCTTTTTTTTTCTTGTTTCGTGTCGTTTTCTTTCGTGGTTCTTTCGTCGTCGTTGTCTCTTTTTGCGTACCGTGTACAATGTACCAATTAGCCCCCAAGTAAGTAGTGTATACATCAAATTTTGGTATCATATCAATGGCCCTTATCGGTTTGGACTCTTGTGGCGAGCAGTGCAGTCTCATGATGTTCCCTTGATGCACTTGTGATGCAAGTGTTGGCGTCAGGACTCAGGAACAACTTCAAAGACTGCATTAGTATCAGCTAAGACGGATACGATAAGATATGATGAGATATTTTACACGCGTAACGCTATTCTGGAGTTTCAATAAAACGCCACACCGCTGAAGATCAAGGGTGTTGTTGTCATGATGGCCTTCCGACTATAGGCATCGGTCTTTTGGAGAACACAATCTTGCGTTTGACGACTGCTATCGCGTCCCATCGGACTTGAGGCGAGGGCTCAGAGTCGGGATTGTGCGTCTCCGGGTCGTCTGGGATGAAGTCGTCCATTGTCACGTCATCATCACCGGCGGCTTCATCATCAGAAGAGCGCGGATTCCTCCTGAGTTGAGAGGTAGAGGATTCATTAACGTTGGGGGTACGTCGATGGAGAATCGCGAGGGGTTTAGGAAGGGTAGTAAGTTTTCCTTCGATGAGGTGATACCCTATTTGCAATGTGGGTCTTTTCTATAACGAGATTAGTAGGTAGACGAAGTAGAGGGTATAGTAGAGTATACCAGGTCCTCATCAATCCGTAATGTCCCTACTAATTTTCCATCGCGATCGGAAGGATGCTCAGACTCGACTTGAAGCACGCCTTGTAGCTCAAGGAGGACAACTTCGTCGTGGGAGACTTTTGCTAGAGTTGTGGGGAGTTTTGGGGCGAAAGAGGAGGGCGTGGAGAAGTTTATTGGGATTAACATTGTGGTGGTTGTGGTCCAAGTTCAAGACGCGTTGAAGGCAGTCGCGTGTGCGTGATTGAAGTGTGACTTGTCCTCTGTGCAGTGTGGTCTCAGCTGGTCTCAGCAGGTCGCCATCCAGCGCCAAGGGCCAAGTATATGATATTTCCTCGACGACATTCATTAAATATGCGATGTGAAAGCCCTGATAATTTCATCTAGGACCAAGAATAAGAATGGATTAAGATTCCCTAGCTGTTAGATCTGGACACAGAAATTGCGATAAAGATAGCGCAAAATTCAGGGCTCGAGGCAGATAATTACGTCTGCAAGTCATGCAGACTGTCTGGCGTGGGTGATAAAATAGACTGAGACAAGATCCCAAAGCCAGAGAGAGCACACATGTATTTGCCGCCATCTGACGGACAAGCAGTGCCCCTGACCTGACCCTCTCTTTTATCCATGTGCATCCATGTACACGACACGCTTGTCCTTTAAAAAGCTCATGTCTTCCCCTGTGTAATGTCCAAGGACTGCGAATGGATACTATCAACCCTCCTAGCTATCCTCGTCTCTCGGGAGAGTCTGGTGACTCTCAACTTCCAGGTTATTCTGTCACTCAGCCGCAGCCTGCAGGAGTTCGGGCGGTTGCATTCGATACCGAGCATAGTTATGAACTTACTTCGGGGAAAGTCCCCTGGGCTACATTGAGGGTGAGGAGTAGGGCGCCGTCGCCGAAACAACTTCCAACTTTTCTCGAGGGGGATCCGATTTCCGGGTCTTTGTGTTTGGATCTAAGCAATAGGGAGGATCATATAATAGCGGTCAAAGTGGTGGTAAGTCTTTGAATTTTTGTCATTTCGACTCACAAAGAATACTAATTTGTGGTTTAGGCAAAAGGCACGCTCATGGCGAGCGGAATCCAAGATAGTGTCACTTTCGTTGAGGTCATCGAAACGCTTTGGTCGAAAGATATGGGCGATCCACGTACCCCGTCATCGAGCCCAAGCTCTTCGTCTCAGCGCTACAGCGGAAAGCTGTCCGGAAAATACGAGTGGTCATTCTCACTCAAGCTTCCAAACGAGATCACGTTCCCTTTCGAATCTATTCCTGCCTCTTCTTCGAGGAATGACTATGCTTCCATTGGTACCTTCCGACTTCCGCATACGTTCCTTGAACGCCATGTCCCTGCTAGTATTCAGTATGACCTGCTCGTCTACATTGAAAGAAGCAGGTTCCGCGTGGATTCGAAGTATGTCTTTCCATACAGGCTCTTTCTCATACTACCTCTATATTCTAATCATGGGTATTTGATGCTTGTCATCAGGCTTCAGACTATGTTTGCATACATCCCCGCCACGCGTCCTCCCCGAGCTTCTGCTCTCAGGCAACTGGCGTATCATGAGGGTCTGCCCCCTCCCGGACCGCATGACGATCCGGATGGATGGCAGTCTTTTCCACCTTTCACGATGCAAGGAACGATTTTTGACACAAGACAAGTCGTAGTTGATTGCATTGTCAGTTTCCTCTAATCTAAGAGTTCCGCACAATTGTTCATGACCTTCATTGTAGCTGTTTTTATCAAAACCTGTAAGTCCTAGGTCTAAAGAGCTTTGGAAATGAGAATCTTACCGCCCTGCTCTGTTCAGCCCTGTTATACAAGAGGCGCGCCTCTCCCACTCACACTTCTTTTTTCTTCTACGGATCCTTCAGCTCTCGATCTCCTTTCCACCCCAGACTCCCCATGTGTCTGCCTAAGGCGGCGCGTAAGAGGATGTAGATCAGCTTCAGCTCTTTATCCTATTCCTCGATACCAGCAGTCTCAATCACCCGCGTCTTCGAGTGTAGCATCTTCGGGTGTGGCTAGCAAGATGGCAGCGCCCATTGCAGTGCCAGATTGTGTAGAGGACATCTCCATGGCCGTATGGTGGCGGTCGTCTTCATCGTTATCGCCTGTACAATTCCCGTCGGCGAGGTCTGCGCAGCAGAGAACACTCGAGGGGGAAATCCAGCTCCCTAGATCGCTCAAACCTTCTTCTCAGATAGGACATTTTAGTATTGAGGTAAATTTTCTTCGTTGACTGACATGAAACAATGTTAACAACTGGGATAATGCTCCTACTAGTATAGCATTGTCGTCTTTTCATCTAATGCACCAGGCTTCACTCCCATCTGCACCGGACCTCGTCGCTCGCATCGACGCAATAATAGTCCAAACTCGAGCTACTCTTCATCTTCTCAGCGGGTACCTCTCTTCGAGCATCCCGTAGAGATCGCTACACTTTTCGCACATGGACCTAGACCTCGTCCTCAAGCACCGTATAATGTACCTCCGCCTGGGTACCATGAACCAACGAGGGAAAATGGAGGGGATAATTATGTTATTCCTCCGGTTAGAGGATTTATGTAGAAGGTCGCAGTTATTGGGCCTAATTGGACTAGCTTTCGTTCACTGTACATCTTATGGAAACATACTTGTTTGTTTATTCGGTATATATATTGTACGATAGTATATTCTAGCTTTTATGTACTTATTCAGTATCAAGAGAAACACTGTAGTCTGTAGCAGAAGCTTGCAATTGTTGACAACACAAGTCAAATCTCGACTCGGAACCAAACAAACTGCTTTGATCTCTGAGTCTGAGTCTCTTCATCGCGTCGCGTGCGCGTTCTCACCACTCAACATGTCCTTCGCCACTAAGTAAGTACAATTTCTACGCTATAAACATAATCTTAACTATAGATTCAGCTCTTCAGCCTTTGGCATAAAGCCAGCCGGTACAACCCCAGCGCCTACAACCGGCACCTCTATCTTCGGGCAGTCAGCAAAACCAGCAGGAACATCTATCTTCGGGAATCCCACCCAAGCAACGAATTCGATTTTTGGCGGAGGAGGAGGAGGTAGTACTTTTGGACAGCAGAATCAGCAGCAGCAGCAGCCTGCAGCGGGTGGGAGTATCTTTGGTAGTCAGCCTGCGGCGAGTGGAGGAACGAACATTTTTGGTCAGCCTACTCAACAACAACAACAACAACAAGGACAGCCGGCGGCTGGGACGAGTTTGTTTGGGCAATCGACCCAGCAGCCTGCTGCAGGTGGAACGAGCTTGTTCGGTCAGTCCCAACCAGCTACGGGCGGGACGAGTATCTTTGGGCAGTCGACGCAGCAACCTGCGGCTACAGGGACCGGTCTCTTTGGGCAGTCGACACAGCAGCCTGCTGCTACGGGCTCCAGTATCTTCGGGCAGTCGACGCAGCAACCTGCGGCTACAGGCACCAGTCTTTTTGGTCAGCCTGGGCAGCAACAACAACAGCAACAACAGCCTGCAGCAGGAACGAGTTTGTTTGGGCAACCGTCCCAGCAGCAACAAGGTACAAGCCTTTTCGGTCAACAACAGCAACAACCCGCTGCAGGGACGAGTATTTTTGGACAGCCCGCACAGCAGCAGCAGCAACAACAGCCAAGTTTATTTGGTGGTGGTGGAAGCTCGATCTTTGGGTCGAATACGGGTAATAATAATGCAGGGAGTAGTATCTTTGGTCAGGCTGGTCAGCCTACGGGTGCAGGAGCATTTGGAGGTGGTGCCTCAATGTTTGGACAGAGACCTGCACAACAGCCGTGAGTGGTGTTCTCAATTTCAGTATGCATTGCGCTCATGATCGTCGTTCTTAGATTTGGGTACGTTGGATTTTACTATTCACTGAATCCGATTCAGTGAAGATAACCCTATTCTCTTTTTCCAGTCAATCTGCTGTTCAACAGCCAGCAGGCCCACCTCCCTTTACGAAAACTACGAAATTTAATGATCTCCCAGACGAGATCAAGAAAACGTTAGAGCAGATCGAGTGCGTCGCTTTACTACGGTGCATTACTGAAAGATTGACATCGCGCTATACCATGTAGTGCACACATCCAGGGGCGCATACAAATTAGCAAGGATCTACAGCAAAGAAAGCTCGGAGAGGAAGCAACGAAAGGACAGGAGCTCGTTCGGGCCGTGCATAAAGTGCGTCCCATCTTACCACCACTGATTTTCAACAACTGAGTACCTTCGTTTCGTTCAATTTTATTATGTAGGATCTTACTCAAACAAGCACAACGATACGAAACGACTTGCATTTCACGCGCGATCTGAAAGCAAAGGCAGATCAGGCGGTGCAAGATACAATTATATCGACGCGTATCGTGGACGGTTTTAGGAATCCACAGGTCAATGGCGCGTATTTGAAGGATCATGCGTCGTTCCCTTTAGAGTAAGCAGAATTTTGAAATTTACCTTTGAAACTTACTGACTGTCTCCCACTACACAGATTTTTCACTCGAGTTACGCAACAAATTCGAGAGCGGCTTGTTTGGTACAAGGCTACCATTGAGGTGAGTGCACACCGTCAGAGTCATACTTTCTGTTGACATATTGTCAAATACATAGCAAGTAGAACGTAAGCTCTCGTCTATGACGAATCAAACGCATGTTACACCACAGGGTACGTCCCATCCTGCTGCTCTTTTGTCTGGAATACCAACTGAGTTTCACAACCTAGGAATAACATCTACGTTACAAGCCCAACACACGACTTTCCTTGCTCTCGCCTCAAAAACTGCTGCTCTTGATGCCGAGCTACAGAAAATCAAGACGCTATATACACAGCTGTGGCGTGCGCGGACAGGCAGTGTGAGGGACCCGTTTGATGGAATTGGTGTTGATGGTGTAGACGTGGGGCAGGGTGGAAGGGCCGATCTAGGTATGAGCGGATTAAGTATGCGGTAATGTGCGTGTAGTTGAACAGTGTTGTTCCTTCGGATCGAGCTTAATCATAATGCCAAGTCAAACGCTGGTGGTCGTACCTCACATATCCATCCAAAATACGCTTTTACGCCAATAAGTACTTTAAAATGTCATGTATACAATGTATTATGAATCTACTAGCAGATTCAAGCAGCGCAAGATACTCGTTAATGCCGCGATGAATCTTCAAAAAAGTGTCTTGGCCTAACAGGCACCAAGGCCCCTCCACGTCTCATCACAGGAGTAGGTGGACTCGGAGACCTCCACTTGCCTCGCATGAACACCCGCTCGCCAACGTATCCGTTTATAGGTGACTGGTTCTTGGAAAAAATCATCTCTCCCTCCAGCTCTATGTCGACGTTGACCGGATCATAGCCTACAGGACTCGTCGTAGTCTCATTTCCATTCCCCTGTCGTGCACGTTCCTCTTCCTGACCGTCAATCGAAAAAGAGCGTCTGACGTCCCCGTCCCCGTGCCCTTGTTGGCTATTATAGATACTAGAATCATACGATCCCAAACGGCGCGTAGGCGTATTCCTTCTCCTTCCTCTGCCTTTCACCCGCCCCCTAGACACACTAGTGTCTTCTGCCGTCGAGTCAACCCAAATTGGCGAGGGCGGATTATCACTGAATGTAATCTCTCCGATATCCCCCAAGCCCAAATCCTCCACCCTGCTTGCTCCGTCGAATCCATCGTCGACATATACTCGATCATCATCAATGTACCCCACATCTGCATAGCCAATGTCATCTTCCGTATCCTCTTCTACTGTGTGGACGAGGTTGGTGTTGGCGATAGAAGGAGGGGGAGAGTCGGATTTAGTTTTTGTTGTACCGTTTACAATCGTAGCAGCAGCTCCAGTATTAGTATTAGGAGGCGTAGCGGTTCGCCGGACGATGTTGAGTGGCTGGACATTTATCCCCTGTGGTGGGACCCAGTTTTGACTCGAGTATGCCGCATGAGCACTCTGGGGTGCAGCCAATTTAGGCGACGAGAAATCAGTAATGATAGAGAGCGGCTTGTTGGGATTAGGAAGGGGATGAGGATGATGTTGGGAAGTGGAATAGGGTACCCGCGAAACAGATCCAACACTCTCCGACCTCTTTCCAAATTCTTTCTTCCCTCCTTTCCAGCTCGAGACAGGATACCCGGCAGACGCTACCCCTTGCCCCTGTTCCTGTTTGCTCGAGATCCAAGCTGAAGGGAAACCTTCCGTATCCGAACCAGGCGCAGACCGAATCGGCTGCTTCCCCTTTCTTTTCTCACTCATAGGCGCAATAGATCCGGACTCAGACACATCGTTCACTACAGCGAACCTCCGGACCCGCAGCGGAGACGCCGCAGGTGAATCTTCGGTGTCCGAACAAGGTGCCGAGCGGATAGGCAATTTACCTTTCTGTTTAGCGCTTAGCGTAGGCAGATTGGCATTAGTAGCACCGCCATTAAAACTACCGATCGTCGGGTGCGCACTGCCCCCGACTCCAACTCCCGCAAGCGCCGCAGCGATAGCAATCGAGTTGGCGTCTGGAGGAGGGCTTGGGCTTGGGCTACCCATCGCGGAGAAGCTGTTGAATTGTGCGCTTCGGGAGCGGGCGTGCGTTTGGGAGGGACCGTTGCGTCTGGGTTTCATACTGGCTGTGTTGGAAACAGAACCACTGTTGCTGTTGCTAGTTTTTATCACATAGGAGCTAGAGGTAGGATCGAAGCTGAGCTGAGGACGCGCATTGGCATCTCCTCCTCCTCGACCCGCAGAAGAGTTGGCGCGAGATCGACCCTTGGGACCACGCGAGTACGAACGTGGGCGAGGCCCCGAAAGTGGAGTTGATGTCGATGCAGTTGGAGGCGCAGCAGACAAAGGTGGTGGAATTGGTAAGGGCCGCAGACGACCCCTAGGAGAGACCGAAGTCGCAGAAGATGCCATCGACGAAGATACAGGCGTGGACCTGCCACTATAAGTTGTCTGGGGATCTGCAAGTGGTACCACAGGCGAAAGTTGTGTCGGCAAAGGGCCTATCGGTAGGCTTACCCTTGTCAGAGGCTTCGGCGCGACGAAGCCCATAGAGGAAGTGGATGAGACGGAGGTAGCGATAGATGATGCTGCAGCAGATGAGAAAGGGCTTGGAGACGTTGTATTTGTAGTGGAGGGCGAAGAGTGCGAATGATAGTATGTAGGCTGTGCGCGCAGATTTGTGTTGATATGAATAAAAGGTGGGGACGGAGACCGAGACCCTATGTCGCTTGAGTTATCAAGCTCGGAACCTGCAGTGCCGGAAACATTCGGAGTCGGCAAAGGCCTACTTGCGTCCTGAGCCTTGGATAACGAGGCTTTTCGAGAAGGCGGTGGAGGTGAGGAGGGGTCTTCTGTTGGATTCGCGACATGAAAACGGGGACTTGGCCGCACAGGAGATGAGACGGCAGAAATAGAGCCACCTGTTCGCAACGGCGTTGTTGGGGGTAAATTTGACGCTGATGATGTCGTTGTAGGCTCGCCCTGATTGTCGAAACGTGGGCTCTCTGATGGTGAATCCATCGAAAGCGGTGGTGGTGGAGGTGGTGGAATGAAAGAAACATTACGAGCTGATGGTACAGCAGCAGGTGGCGGCGACCTAGTTGAATTAGACCTAGACGCCGAATTGGCAAGCAAACTCTTCAAACTCGGCTTGTTGCGAAGGGTCTGGCTAGAAGCTACTGGGCTGATTCCATCTTGAGTTGATATCGAACTCTGATATGACTGGGAAGCCTGCAGTGTTGATACTGTCATGACCGCCATTTTTGGTGGAGGCGGTCACTGCTTGCGATGAACTCGGTGTCAACATGGGTGATCTCTGGCGAATAGATTGGAATGGCTTCACTTACCAGTACACCCTTCTACCCAGACAATAAGCAAGTTCAATTCCTTCCGTTGTAGGTAGTCGTTGAAGAAGAAATTCCCAGATTTACGCTTTCATTAGAGAAAGAGGGCTATAGATAGGCCGGAGAATGCATCAAGAAGAAGAGAATGCAGCTGAGAACATATGAATCGGGGACAGTGCTTGACAGTTGATATTTCTCGCATCATTATTTGATCCTCTGCTTAACAATGATGCCTTGAAACCTGAAAGTTGTGAAATTCTATCCAAGATCGGGAATTTCTAAGAGGAGCGCGTGCTACGAGTTCAGGGTAGCTCACCGGAAGCCATGCGGTGTATTTATTTCTTAGCGCTAACGATCAGTCGCACGAACAACTTGTATAACCATCTAGTACCGCTGCTGTACACTACTGTACTTTTTGCTGTAAGTATTCAAAGAAAGCCACAATTCTTAGCCACAAGCTAGTGAACTCGAGTCTATCGTTTATCGCTGTCATCGCTTTGATTGTCAACGTTCCTGTCAATCTGTCCAAGCGCAGCTTTCCTAAATAAGTCATAATGCCGCCTGCCAGAAGGCCCTGAACTCGGACAAAATGAAATTACTCAACGTACTCAACAACCCAGCAACTCTGCACGCGCGCACTGCGAATCAGGGGGAGAGATGTCCTCGAGCAAGCAGTATCGATGAGTCAGAGAGTCGGGGCAAAAAGAACGATGTGAACAAAGCCGAGTACGAAAATCGGGGCGTTGGCAAAGTTTCTTGAGCAGTACTCAAACCTACCGTCTATAGCAATCTATTATCTCGGCTTGACATGTCTGACGAGGCTACATGGCCGATCAATCACGCCCCATCGTCAAGTGTCTGTCAGGAGGAACCTACAAATGCCAAATGGGACTTCACGGCGGATATGTATCACTCAAGTTTCAACAACACAAGGCAAGCCGCGAATTTGACGCCAAAATCGTCAACTGAGAACTCTTCTGAGAAAGCAGGTGTATGAAATTTGTCGTCTAAAGATCAGATTAGCTCAGCTGCAGGCGACTCCAATATGTAGTAGAGATTTACCTAAACATCCCGCAAAAATTTCTGTCAATGACTCTTTGCTGATGTCTTGAAAGCGGGGAAGTCAATTTTCTATTCCTCTGAGGCGGGCATATGCGGAAATACGGAAGTCAGTTGGTGGACCAGACTGGTATGCAGCTTGGAGACGCTGGCTCACAAGCATGTAAGTAGATCGATGGGGATCAGGGAATGTTACCAAAGCAGACTGTTTTCGTCGCGGCCGACGGGAACTCTGGTCTCAGGGGTTTGCCTAGGCTAAGCCTCGCTCCAATGTGCGGCAGATCAGGGAGCATGACAGGGCCTTCAAACTTTCATGATGGTATGTACAAAGGCCAACTGGCGCACAGGAAATATCTTCCAAACAGGAAACACGATTAGCTCTTTGCTCTTTCCTATAACGCACAGGCCTACATACTCACCACACTACTGTCACACTACGCACCCAAATGGTATCATGAAGGGAAAGGCTTTCTATAACATGTTAGTCGTCGACCTCAGATCAGGTTTTGATTAAAGATATGTATGGAAATCATGGCAGTGAGACTGCATGTGAAGAACTGAGGTCTCACACGACACTGAGGATACAATCACTGGATTATGGAGAGAGGAAAGATCCCAATGTGATGGAAAGGCTTCTATCCCTGTGTCGTAACCAGAATTCACAAATTTGCACCCGTGCAGGACCGGGCAATGTCTTGGCTCCATATATCATTCGTAAAGTTAGGTCATGTATCCCTGCGAATGGCCCAGCAAGGTCATTCTAACCAAAAGCAAAACGGAATGATTGTTCAGCACTAACTTTCAAATGTGAGAATGATTCGAGGATATGCTTACATTGTTACAACAACCAGTTCAACGTCCTAGACGATAAAATATTGGAGGACGATCGCTCCAATGTGGTCCACGTTCAACGGCTATTATGATAGCCTCCAGTTAATGAAACAGGTATCATTCATACATGCTACCGAGCCTCGCCATCTCCATGCCCAACATCGATATAATATAAGCATGCTTTGCACCGGCTGTAGGCGCCTGAAGGCTGAAGCTTGAAGCTTGAAGTTCCTAGTCAACTGACGCAAATCACGTAGGTAGCTCTTCAGGCTAGAGCTCGATACCCACACGCACCGCATCGCATTGAGAGACAACAGCCTTCTCCGTCGATATTGCGAGTATGTGTGCCACATTACTTTAAAGGTATGGTGAAACATCCGCAGAGAAGCTCGAGATGCGAATGGAGATGATCTGGGGCTCTAGAAGCCGCAGAAGAGCATAGTAAGCATTGAATACAGTCCCTGGAGGTTCTTTGACAAGCCATTTCGTGACAAAGTGAATGTATGTATGTTTGCCGCATGTTCTTCTTCAGCTTCTGCGAATCATGATATATTCAAGAAGTTGGGCTAAGTTGGGTCGTGGGTGGGATATGCGGTGTGAGTCTGCTGCAGGCCTAATCATACGATAGGAACAAATTCTCCTGTTCCTTGAATGGTCTTGATATATTAGGCCTCCACTATACATTGAAGTATGATGATGGTTGTCTTCAGAACAAGAACAAGGGGCGAGTAAAACTTGAGCAAAACCTTGTGTGAAGGGAAGGAAGCTACTAATCTTAGAAAAATGAGTAAGGGTCCAATATGTGAACGTACTGTCATAAATGGGCTGTGTTCCAAGTTCTTCCCGGGTCTTTCCTCAGCCTGCAGTTTGGAGATCCTAAAAATGTTTGGCAGCCAACAATATTGAGCACGTAGAAGTGAGGATCACAGAAGCAGAGGCTCATGGACAGCTGACATAAGCGATGGACCAGGCGGTGGACCAGGGAGCGGACAAAGTCGGACTTGGCTGTTGGTCGACGTATACAAAATACTCCCAGTGATACCTACTGCTCTGCGGGTTGTTAGATACCCAGGCACGCAATGTATCGTGCTCTGCCTGCATCCAGGCAGGTCGCGTCGTCCGCTGGACGGGGCGCTGTCAGGGTAATCAGAAGGGTAAGTAACAACTCGTGTATTTTTCATGGTCGTATGCCCAGTAAATGCCTTTGATTATTCTCCTTTAGAATCTCGCTACAGAGGTTCCCTCTGCACCTCAAAAGAAACCGCGCATCGTGCGCACCATATTCTTTGCTACTGCAACTCTTACCGGGACGTTCTATGTCGGCAGTGCGTTCCTCGCATTCAACAACCCAACGTACTATGATCTCTTTTCTGAGCATGTTCCTCTTGGTCAAGCTTTACTCGAGTACGGCGAGGCACACAATTGGGATACCGTGACGGTACATCAAGTTATTGACACTGCGGTGACCACGGCGACTTCCATCCAGAAATTCGTCACGGAGAAGATCAACGGTGCGCCTTCGAGTGTGCAGGAAGCGAAGAACACTGTAGAGAAAAAGGCTCATGATGCCAAAGCTGCTGTCTCGAAGACTCTTGAAAACTCAAAAGAGAGGGTTAAGGATGTTGCGGCTCAGGTCAAAACGGAGGTTCAGAAGGCAGAGGATGCTATTACGGGAAAAGCTTCTGCAATTGCTAAACACCAGGGCGAGCAGCTGTCGGAGGAACTCAGTAATCTCGTCAGACAGGCTGAAGATGCTGTTGCTGGTAAACTCCCAGCGGACGTGTCGCCTGCCAACCCTACGTCTGCTGCTGAGCCCCCTACGGTTCCTTCCGAATCAAAGACTCCGGTAGATGTTCCAGTAGCTTCTACTAAAGGTGGTGTGTACGAGGCCCCTCTCCCCGTCGGCTTCGAACCTCCCCCCGGTTTCGCTCGTCCTCCACCCCCGAAGAAAGACCCTCCACCTCCAAAGGTAGCTAACCTCCCTCTCATCGCACCCGCCATTTCCTCCCTAGGCACATCCGAACCCATCATTACCCATCTCGCCACCACCATTGATAACCTCGCCTCCTACCTCAAATCTCACCCTGAAGCTGCGAACCGCGTTACGGGCGTGCTCGAGACAGCTAAGGGCGACCTTTCTTCTCTTGCGGATCGTATAGAGAAGGCCAGGGAGGAAGAACGGGTTAATCTCGAGACAAAGATGGATGAGCAGACGAGGGAGTACACGGTTAAGCTGCTTGAGATGGAGATGGAAGCTCAGGATAGGCTTGACAGCCAGGAAGAGGAGTTTAGGAAGATGTTTGATCTTAGGCAGAGTCAGCTTGTTCAGGCGTATAGGGAGAAGCTGGAGAATGAGTTGAAGACTCAGACTGAGCTTATTAATGAACGGTGCGTAGATTGACCCGTCAAACGTTGAGAGAGTCATTCAATACTCATGACATTTCATCTGTAGCCTCAAAAATGAAGTCATTGCACAAGGCATCGAACTCCAACGCCGCTGGATCCGCGAAATTAAAATGCGCGTCGAAGAAGAGCGCGGGGGTCGTCTAGCCAAGATCGACGAGCTCTCGGCACATCTAAAACGCATCGAACGCATCGCACTAGACAATTCCGCCTACCTAGACGAAAACATTCGCGTGCACGCCCTGTGGTCAGCCATCCGTGCTTTATCTTCTTCTGCACTCACCTCGACCGTACGCAAACCCTTCCGCGAGGAGCTGCGCGTTGTAAGACACATTGCTGCTGCAAGGGAAGACCCGGTTGTCTCTGCTGCTCTTGAGACGCTCGAAACATCTGATGTTCCAGATGTGGGTGTGGAACCCTTCGCTGATCTCGCGTCGTGGTATACTACTTCTGTAGCACCGAAGGTGAGCTCTGTGGCGCTTGTCCCTGACCAGGACGCGGGGTTGCTTTCGCATCTGGCGAGTCATTTCTTGAGTGGGTTTAGGTTCAAGAGACACGGGCTTGTGGAGGGGAATGATGTGCTAAGTGTGTTGGCGAGGGCAGAGTATTATTTGAATGAGAAGGATTTGGATAGTGCGGCCAGGGAGCTTAATCAGTTGAAGGGAACTGCGAAGGTTATGTTGCATGATTGGCTAGAGGCCGCTAGGAGGCGACTGGAGGTTCAACAAGCTCTTGAGGTGGGTTTCTACTTTCGTCTTGCTTTACATCACTTTCGAGGCTTACTCAATTTGCACGGGTTATTTAGGTGGTACAAACTCAAGCCACTCTCGCGTCGTTACTCGTGGTATAGCCCATCTTGTTATACATATTATTATCCCATTGCAATAATAGAACTAGATCCACGGACAAATCATACAGACAGACATCACACCCATTTAGCTGGGAGCTAAGAAAAAAGTTGTGTGGTATAAAATAGCATAAGCAAAATACTACACGTAGAGCCTCTTAGCCATATCCGGGATGGTTCTAGGAGCCCGGTTCGCATCCCGAGATTCCAACTAGACTAGTAATAAGCCATTCGTTTGTCCATTCATCATCATAGGTACCTGCATCGCTGGGCCATTACTCCTCAATGCACATTCACATATCACCTGCGCTCGCCTAACCACAGTCTAAATGACGTGAGTGCCAAAGTCAGAGCCAGTCCATTCATATCACAAGTGAAAAAATTGCATATAAGCAACTCACCTGAACAGTCTCCGAAGTCTCCCCTTCAGGTCCAGCCACAGCCGGCCCCTTCGTCACCTTCACTAGTCCAGGAAATACCGTTGCCCCAACCCGATCAATATCACCCCTCTCACTACTCACACACCTCTTGACTAGCTCAATCTGGCGCGGGTACAAAGTGCTCCCTAATTCCGGCACGAAGGCGCGGTAGAATGCGTCGCCGGTAGTGACATTAGATCCGTGGAGCATCCGGGAGAAGGAGTACGCTGAGTCGAGGATGGAGGAGATGGAGGAGTTGCCGGAGGTAGGCAGGGCGCTTGCACCTAGGGCATCCAATAGAGAAGGTATATTTTCAGAAAGGATGCTTGAGGTTAAAAAGGGTGCGCAGTTTTCGACGGCGGCAGAGAAGGTTTGGCGTCGCCAGACACAAGCTACTGTTGGATCACCTGTAGAGGAGGATGGGATTATTAGTGAGGGACTGTGTCAAGGTAAGATGATATGGAACTCACGAGCAAATATATGTTCGTGTATTCTTGTCAATTGAACATTCGCCTCGCTCGAATTAGTCACGATAAGACAGTTAATTATCCCTTCTGAAATCTTAGCACCCGCAACACTTCGTAAGCTTCACCAAGCGTGCATCGAATTTATTAGACTAGGCGACGTACCGTCTCTGATATCGCATGCCTCAATAGAGACTGCACCTGCATCGAAGTGCCCTCATAATGCGCCGTATCAGGGCTCGTCGGTAGATCGCTCAAAATCGCTCGGCAAAGGATGTCGAGCGATACAGGTGGGTTGCGAACGATATCTGAGGCCCATCGGTTGATCATTTTTTCTAGCTGCGAAGCAGCATTCTATAGAATTCAATGGTAAACAGTAGGTAAAAAAATGTAGATTTGCAAGCGTACTTTAATAGAAAAATCATCGACAGTATTCGCTGCTTTCCCCTGACTCGCTTGCTGCGCCACAGACCCTCCTTCCAGCAACGCAATCCTCGCACGTAATTGAGCGACTTGTCTCTCCTGCTCCTCTAGTTGTGCTCTTTGTTCTTCGACCTTTTCGTGGGCTATACGCTTTGCGAGTCAAAACCCAAATCGTATCAGCACAGTTGGTTCAAGTTGAAGAAAATCGACGTGGGGAATTGCTCACGAAGTTGGTCAAGGCGTATCTGTACTGCTCGCCTGAGACGACATCTTGGACTTGTAATGGATGCTGCTGGAAGTTCATCGCGGCTTTGATGGATAGACTTGAAGCTTGGCGGGTTATTCAAAGGACGGATGAGCGTCAAAGGGGGAAGCTGAAGCTGACAGCTGCTGGCGTGCACTGCATGCACTCTGACAGAATGTCGACGACATATCGATTCTAAGTTTGTTAGACGCTTGCTTGCTTAGACGCCCACTAGTATTTGAGAGGAAAAATTCAAGGATTGCTACCGAGCCGTGCCAATAATCGCCGCACTTACAGTTGGTCCCCATACATCTGGTATCTTCTTCTATTCTTGAATGTTCCAACCCTTATAGAAGCGTTCCAGAATCTAGTTCAGGTTACGATTGTCAGCGTTACCATCTTTCACGTTCTCGATCGCCTATTCGATTCACCTGAGGAGCTCTCCAACATTTGATATCAACACATCTTTCCGAAATATCTAAGTAGGTATACGCGATGCCTACAAGAAAACAACAGAGTCTATACGTGACCGGATAGTGATAGTACTAGTAGTGGGAGAAAAAGCGAGTAAAACAATTATGTGTAGCATAGTCAAAATAAGTAACATTGACAATGAGGACCCAGGAGAGGGTAGGGATCATCATAGGCATGCATGTGAACTGTCAATGGAACTGAATGGGAAAATGTAAATCATGGATGAATTGAAGTGCGTACTTCGGAAGTAAAAGCTGTTAAAGGCTGTTCATGAGCGTTCTGCCTCCCGCAGTAGAACTTATCGGCAAAGGTGAACCACAGCCATTCACCAACCATTCGCACCTGAAAGGATGAGTGTTAGGAGTTCCAGTAAAGCGACCCTGATCCACAATAACAGTTCGAGGCATCAACAAATGAGTGAAAGAAAAAGGAAAGAAAAAATATATTGTTGAATGGATGAATAAAATGAGAAATTGAGTGACGATATAGCGATAATTAAAACGTAAAATACTGCTGTACTTCATCCAGTACCTGTACCGGGAATCAAGACATCAACAAGGGAGCGGCATGAAAAAGTAGAGAACGAGGAATAAAGGAATGGCTAGAAGGTGAGCGTCATGAGAAGGGAGGGTGGCAGCGTATGGTGGTGTAGCTAGCACGCGGGATGAGAGTACGACGGGGTATGTATGGTAAGAGTCAGGAGGAATACGACGATGTGATAAAAGAACAAGTATAAAACAGCTGAAAGTCAAGAAGGAAAGGAGGAAAAAAGTGGCGAGTGGTTGAAAGTGCAGTTCACTCTGATGCTGTCTGTAATGATGGTGATGTGAAAGAAAACCAAGAAAGCAAACGAAAAAAAACAAATGCAAAAGACTCAGTCCAGTCGATCCCTTGTGGCTAGAAAACCAACACACCCAACACCCAGGCCATCCCTTATAGCACTGGCACCAAACTTACATCTGAACCAATCACATTCTAAGCGGAAACCCCCAGCCAAACCAACTGTTCCTCATCCTTCTACACGCTACCGAGCACCATAGTTATCGTACGCTGCCTGGGGCCCAGGTGATGCTCTACCAGTCATCGCCATAGGTCCTGGTGACCGTCGGCCCATGTCATACGCAGCACCGGGTCCGGGGCTCAATCGTCCGGCCGCAGCAGGTCCAGCTGCCATCTGTGTCATCGGTATCGCCTCACCCCCGTGCGGACCCCACTCATTCGCTGTGCCAGGTTCGCTGAACGTGTTCGGTACAGGCCCACGGTAGGGGTCATAGTAAGCTGCTCCGGCGTTCGGGTCGTCTCTATAGGGTAAAGGCTGTCCTGGATTGAGGTGAGGGAGGGGAGGTACTGCGTATGGGTCAGGGGCGAGGTCAGGGGTGGAATAATTTGTGTGTGTGGTGGTTGAAGGTGCACGGGAGAGGGAAACCTCTGAACCGGTGTCAAAGCCTGCTCGACCGGTATTGTGCACGGGGAGGGGGTGGGAGTCGCCACTGGTAGAGTGAGCGTTCAGCTCAGGCCATTTTATGGCTTCATCTAGTAGATAAGAGAAAAAAAGCAATTCAGTGGTGTTACATAGGATGTAGATGCAGACACTAGGACGTACTGTCATCAAAGTCACTGAAGCGTTTTCTCGTAAACTTCCATACGAAGAAGGCAACTATTCCCAAGAAAGCCACACCGCCTGCTACTGACAGACCAATGATAGAGCCTGTGCTAAGACCACTGCTGTCGTCTGATGACGAGGTATGGGTAGATGCAGCGGCAGAGAACGAAGACGTCGTATCCGCGGCTGTTGACGGAGTAATTGTAACAATCACTGTCTCGCCATCGGCACCGGTAGATGTGGAGAAGGAAGTAGAAGTCGGCGTTTGCGTTGGCGTATTGTTGGTAGGAGCAGAAGTCTGAGCCTGGGTAGTAGTGGGAGTGGTACTTGTGACGGTATTCGTGTTCGTATTAGTGTTGGTGTTGGTATTCGTATTGGTGTTGGTGTTGGTATTCGTATTTGTGTTGGTATTTGTGTTAGTATTGGTGTTGGTATTCGTCTGGGTGTTGGTGTTGGTATTTGTGTTGGTGTTGGTGTTGGTGGCAGTATTCGTATTCGTGTTGGTATTGGTGGCAGTATTCGTATTGGTCTCGGTGTTAGTACCAGTACTTGATTCACCACCAAGTATCCCACCAACCCCGTCAGCACGAACTGCTAAGCCATACCCTTGGTAGCCAGTAGCTCGTGCATTACGGGCAAGAGCAAAAGCGAGCAGACATGATAGAAGCAACGAATTTGTTGCCTTCATCGTGAAGATAAATTAGCTTTCAAAGCCGTCGAGCGCAGACGTTGTGGATAATGAGGAGACGATACTCGTCGTCGTCGTCGGCGTTTGAGGTGAAAGAGAAAAGCTGCAGGGTGTGGTCGTGATGTGACAGACGACCCGTAACTGCGTAACTACTGTATATTTCCCATGTGGCTGTGTAACTCCATTGTTACCCCATTACTGCGAGACCGAGCCTGTGCCATTCAAATTCCTTTCAAAAATGTTTTTGCGGGTACAGTAACTCTTCTACTTCCTTCTCCATCCCAATCAAAGACAACTGTCTCGCCCAGCGCTGCCTAATGCATGAACGACAACTTGACGTCTGGCACAGCCATATAACAGTTACCATTTTCAGCGCGATATCGGATATGTCACGCGATTCAGGGTGTCAGGCAGCCTGACGCTTTTCATGAAGATACAAACTGCGGTTCAGAATCACAATCGCACATGTGTAGTAGACGACAAAAGAAAGCACACGAAGAAGTCTCGAACCTTGTTCTTGAACATGCATTCAGATTGATCGGAATCTCTGCATAGGTAAGTACTTCTTCAATTAAATCTGGGAAGTTGCTGGGAAGTCTTGATTTATCCTGATCCATTATGTCGGGGATCTTTTCAATGAGTGTGACCGAAGCTAACTCATCGGGCTCGTCGGGATTTTCAAGCGCCGTGATCAACAATGATATTAACGCAGACCGGGAACAAAAAGGAATCAAGCTAATACTTACTATAAAACAGTAACAAAAGGACCTTGGTCCTTATCCAAGGCCATTTTGTTACGAATCGGAGAAATGCCAAGTGCGTCCTTATGTCAGCGCATACAACCCTCGCTACTCCTCGCTACTTCCGCTGAAATCATGATTGACAGCCAAGCGATGACGGTCCGAATCAAAACCAACGAGATACCCAAATTGCTTATGACAACGGGTCAGTCAATTAACAGCGCTACATTTGTGTTCGAGCCGTCATCAGAACCGGTCACTGAACGGGTGAGAATGCTCAGAGTACATACATATATGAAACGGGATTTTGACTGATTTCGAACGCCGAAAGAATTCGTAAGTGAGGCGCGCAGTGTTTAGATTTTCCGTGCAAGTATATCCAGGAATATCCGTACCCGGGTGTGGATCCAACGCAGACACCGACGGGATAGCATCAAGTAGAATAGCGAACGCCGAAACGGCGGAAAATCACTAAAATATGCTCGCTCCGTCGGAACTTGCGAGGAAGGGTAAGTGCCGAGTCAGCAACCTGCAGCGTGCTCGCGAGATGGACCTGTGTAACCAGAAAGTGAGATGATATAGAAGGGAGGAATGTCAAGACCGGACCTACCTCATAGCAACAAGGATTATTTTTTTATTTTATTTTTCTGGAGTAGTGTTTTATCAGAATACTGAAACCAGCTAAG
>RCHF01001060.1:0-21510 GCA_003987895.1 Neonothopanus nambi
CCTCTTATTCTCCTGCCTGTTTTGTGACAGGAAATACTCATTAAGTTTAGAGATGATATCATATCTGCCCACAAAAGCTTGAGTGGGAGAAGGAAGATTGGATATACCCTCATATCCAGCTACTTCTGAGGTGAGTACCTTAAACTTTTACTCATATCCTTTATCTCATACCTGTAGATTCAGGCCCAACTTGGGGTCCATGGAAGTGCATATCACCAGCACTGGTGTAGACATTGGTATTGATAAGACTAAAGTTAGTAGCTCCAGTAAACATCTCCCTATTCAGAAATATGACATTGAACTGGTTGAATACATTCCATTTCAAGCCACTCACTGGTGGACTGTAGTAGTTTGTAGTTGTATTGGGCTGCTAGAAGCCTCTGATCTCTGTGTTGGTCTATTGATTGGGTTGACCCCAACATCAATCTCTACTAGCCATCAGAAGCAGAATACTACTCACTGATTCAAAACCTGACTGAAACTACAATCACCCAAAGAATCCTCCTGCTGTGCTAGCCCAGGGCTACTAGACTGAGAGGGATTATCCATTCTGGACAGTGAATCACTTTATATATGAAGTCAATGATAATGAGATGACGATGGAAGAAGGAGAGAAAAGAAAGGAAAGGATAAGCATCAAAAGAACACTTTAAATATGCTGGAAACACAGCACAGGGCGTTTGATAGGCATGGCGATGCTCAAGATGTACCGATTCCGATCAATGCATCAAAAGATCATCAATCACCTTATCATTGTCAAGGAAGCCGTTTCTGGTATTAGTCCAGTAGTTCCTTATCAATATCCCCTGTTCAGCTCGTGGACCTAAGCTAGTTGATACGATACACTCTACTACTACCACTCCTATTCCTGTTCCTTCTTAGAACTTAGGATATGGGAATGATAAAGATCATTTGTTCAATCACCTTCAGGGGATCTTATTTTCCCTCCACTCGTGATTCTCCTGCATTGAATTCATGAGTGATATATGTTCACCTTCCCGGCATCCTGTTAGGCTCGGCATCTCCCTTGCAGGGCGACTCTGCTACGTACATAGCCACAACCCTCACTCTATGTATACACGCCACTAAGCACAATGAGAGACAGATAATGTCAATGAATGGTGTCTGCATAGAATCGCTACAGAGCTTGAACCTTGTTCTGCACCTCAGCGCTCTGAAAACTCTCCATGCATCGGCGAACGTACCAGCTTTTCAAAACCTGGGTGGAATCATCAATTCCGGCAAACGTTCCTCAAGTTGGAGAGCAGAATGTATGGTATCTAAGGGTGGTGCAGGCCATTGGTTTTATATACCGTAATGCCCGAAACTTCGAAAGGTAGTAGAGGTAGTGTTAAAGAATTTAAATCCAGAATATAACAGGACTCGAGCTACTAGTCGATTATTAAAATTAGGTATTAAAATGTTAGGACCCGCATTAAAGGTCCTGAGTACATATTACTCCTAAAGAATCCGGGAAATGAGAACACGATGAAGAAATCGAAATAACCCTATTGCCCCTTCCCCACCACCTTCTCCGTTCTCCGTTCTCCGTTCTCCGTTCCCCACCCACCTGCATCCTCTCCGTTCCCCTTTCCTGTCTCCTTCCCTTGCTCCCCACTGCACCTAAACCCTCCTGGTGTCTACATAGAATCGCTACATGTACACAACCCCACCCTGCACCTCGGCGCTCCGCAAACTCTCCACGCATCGACGAACATACCAACTTTTCAAGACCTGAGTAGAATTAACGATTCAGACAAACGTTCTTCAAGTTCAAGTTGAAGAAGCAGAATGTACTACGATATCTAAAGGTGGTGCTGGCCATTGGGTTTATATAGGACCTGCTTTAAAGGTCCTGGGTTATATATTACTTTGTAATAAGAAGAATTTGGGGGAAAACACCATGATGGAATTGGAATAACCCTGTTGCCCCCTTCCCCTTCCTCCACCTCCACCTTCCCTTCCCTCCCCACTACCCCACCCGCCTCCACCCACCCCCCTCCCCCCCCCCCCCCCCCCCCCCCCCCCCCCCCCCCCCCTCCCCCCCCCCCCCTCCCCCCCCCCTCCCCCCCCCCCCCCCCCAACCCCACCCCCCCCCCTCCCCCCCCCCAGCCCCTCACCCCAACTCCCACCAACGCCCACTCCTGTACGTGAAGAAAACGTTCTTACTAGTCCTTTCGCAGAGGAGAGCGGGAAGGAGGGGTGCATGCGGGGTTTTGTGTAGAGGGTAATCCGGGAGTGGGGGTGGCGGGTTTGGGAGGAGGAGACAATCACCTCATCCAAAACTCCCCATTCCGGTGCTTTATCAACTGTACTTCCGATCGGTAACAGGATGATATTGATAGACCGACGAGGAGTCGGAGGATGAGGATGAGGGGGAGGAGTCGGAGGAGGAAATACCGAACAAATCGTTTTAACAATCGGTTCCACCTCAACCGTTCGTCGAATCCCGGGGAAGTTGATGGATAGGGTTTGGAGGGATGGTAGAGGTGATAAGTCGAGGACTGTACATACAAGTAAATATAATAGGTCGTCAGAAACGGTTATACTAACGAATACCCAAAAAAAAAAAAGAAAACAAGAAAAAAAAAGGGAATGGTAACGTACCAGGAATAACCCCATCCGTAGAATGTAAAACCAAAAACAAACACTTGACACTAACACATACCCCCGAATCCAAAAACCCTTGTAGAAGTCGTTTATCACGTACAAGATGCCCATTGAGACATAGATGCGTTAACGAAGGGGTTATCCTCGTCCCTCCTCCGAGTCCGGTGCCCATCGACATCGACATCGACATCATACCCGCAGCATTAGTAAACATCCACTGAAAAGCCTCGTCGAGTACACCCGAATAAGGGCTTATATATAAACTTCGAAGTCATCCAAGGAGGAATGGTCTGGAAGAGGAAATTGCTGAGGCGGAGGCGGAAAGGATATCGGATTGAGTGAATCGGTGGAGGAATACGCCCCGGATGGTTAGGTGTTCGAGGGAGGTGAAGGGGTAGAGGAAGTGGAGGAGGTCGAGGAAGTAGTTTGGTGAGGATGACTCGGTGGAGGTGGAGGTGGAGGTGGAGGTGGAATCATCCAAGGTAGAAGAAAGTTTAGGTTTAAATTTAGGTAAAGGTGTCTGACAAACAACAGACCACTCCAATTCAAGAGACGTCAACGTTTCTTCAACAAACTCCAGTAATCGAGTTATCGAACGAAGGTGTTTAAGCTGAACACCTTGAAGACCCAACCCACGTAACTGAATCCCTCTTACGCGGAACGTTTCAAAAAGCTTGTGATACCACTGCTCCGAGTCGGACGCGTCAGGGGACGGCAGGTGAACGTGTACCAACCGCAAGTACGGTATCAAACTCCATTCCGCCAACTCGGATTCGAGGAGAGGGTAGAATCCTCGTACGTTGGCTTCAGTTAGAACCAGAGGGAAGGCACCGCTGAACAGACGAGTCCGACTGAGTGTAAGCCAGAGTTTTGAGACGAGAGAGCATGCAGAGAGTGTTTTACGGTCGATGGTGGATGTAAGAGGAGAGTAAAAGTGGTCGAGGATTGTTTCGATGATTTCGACTGGTAGTTCTGTACAGTGACTATACACGAGGGATGAGTCCGACATTGGGTTGGGTGTTGGTTGGGTGGGCTAGCAACACGTTTACGGCGCTCACTTACCATTATATATACGTACCCCCGCGTTCCTGAGCTTGAGCTTGTTTGCACACACGATAGCAATCATATTATACTTCGCTTCCTCCTAACGGCGTGTGAACTTCCGAAGACCGACGTTGGTTAAAAAATATCTTCCTGGCTCTTCTATCCTACCAACCATCTCTCATCATAGAAGTATGGAACCTGGAACGCAGCATTCATCCTTTATATGCTTGAGTAGAATGCAAGTGAGACCTGCAGTCCAATAAACTTCAAACGTCGACGCCACAAAAGATTTAAGATTGTCAGAGTAAGTAGGGTTGAAGCTAAGCCTAACTTGAACGTTCAAGAAACGCGTCGAGTCGGTGAATGATTGATTATGTAACACCAGGCCGAGGTACCGCATTAGGCAATTTTCGGAGACACCTATGACCCTGAATGGACCCTTTGCAACGAGATATATAAAAATTTATATTTCGAGCTTTTGTATTACTTTGAACGAGAAAGATGGGGTTGTGGCAGTTGAAGAGGCTTGAGAGAAGCTCTGGACTTTTAAAATACCACTGTAAGATAGCTCCTGTTATCGCATTATCGCACTGACGGCGATGAACCCAAGCGCCGAAGCGGTTTCTTGCATTTGATACTCTCGAAGCGGCGTTCTTACTCCATGTCCACACAATCCGTTATTGGTGTTCGCCTTTATCTTTCCCGAAGAGAAGCTCAAAGTACATCCTGCCTACACTCGTGGCATGTTCTGAAGATGAATACGACTCCCGCTCAGCCTCCTATTCTGAATCAAGCTATGAGTCTTCTTGCACCTCTTAATCCTAATCTCTCCACTTCTTTCCACACCAATCCTCACATATTTTCCACGATTTTCTTGCTGCGGCATACTGCTCGTCGCCCGACAGCTCTGGAAAAAATCTATCTCGATTCTCGGATAGGGTGAGGCTTCCTAATAGTAAATCCGAAGAGGCGATTGATTCATGCAGTCGTGCGGTTAACGTTATTCTCGCTAATGGATGAAAGAGAAATACCACCCCCTGAGACTATCGAGAAACTACAAGAGGCGGCGTTGAATACTACTAGGGATCCGAAAACTGAAATGGTATCTTTTTTAGAAAATTCACTTGGACGTGTGTACTTCTCATGATTCGGACGGTAGGGTTCGTCCCCGCGATACGCTGTGATCCTCATCCTTATCCTGTACACACGAACTTTCACTTATACACTTTCAATCAATTACGCTCTTCCCTTGGGCCACCACCATCCAATATCAGATATACAATCCAGAGCTCCACTAAGTTCGCCGTCTTCTCCGTTGGTCTCAGCTGAGTTTATACCTCCCATGGATGGCGTTCGTCACAATCGTCATGGGTAGACGTATACAGTACACTTAACCGTACTTCCTGACATACCCAACTCCACTAGCAACGTCCTTCATCTTTACTCCCACCTGCTTTTCGGGGAATAGACCAAATCTTTACATTTTCAATACATTAGACATCACCAGTGGAAGAACGACATTAGCTATGTGCCCCTTATGTTCTGGAATAGTGGACAAAATTATTTCTACTATATATGTCCCTGTTTTTCGTATCTCCAGTACAATATACTATCATTTAAGGCAGAGATTCGCAATCTTACTATATCTAAGTCCCGCGTTCAATTTATCTAGCTGTGAGTAGCGTGACATGTGACAACCTTCAAAATCGAATCAAGTCGCTGCTTTCAATGAGCTACTATCTCTTTCAAACATGACGTGACACCTAGAATTTACGATCATCGAAGTCCCTGTATCTATCTCCAGGACAATCGCGCCAATATCCATCTCGAAGCCAATATCCATCTCGAAGTCAATATCCATCCTGAAGTACTAATCATGTTAATATCCATCTCGAAGTACCAATTGCGCCAAATCCATCTCGAAGTACTGAATGTGGTGGGCAGAAAGGATTTTATCGATCGCCCGATAACGATATGGCACGATTGGGAGTTTTTGAGTCGGAGTTTGAACTGCCACTGCTGCTCGACATCCGTTGTTCAACTTCTCTTCTCATTTTCAACCACACCACAATAGTTTCGCGTTTGGCTCGTTACAATTACGGTCTTACACTCATTTTATGCACAATTCTCGCTCATATCGCAAGAGAGAACATGGCTACGATTAATAGGCTCCCAGGATTCCCCGCCGGACATGATACATGTATGGGGGGGATTACATGTACAGCCACCTGCAAGGGTACCTATTAATGAGACACCTTCGTCTCATTAATGGGAGCTAGGAGGGGTTGGTAGTGGGCTGGAGGGTTGGATTAATGTGATTCCTGGATAGATCTCGTGCTCCCCACTCTTACTAAGGCTACGATTAGTCAGACCGTCGAGCTCACTGTCGACCACGTCGAGCTCACTAGGCTTCACCGCGCTGGTGCGCCCCTCTAATAAATAATTATTAATTAATATACAATAATACTACAGCTAGTACTTATCTTCAATTTTCCGTGCTTAATATAATATTTTAAAATACTCCATTAATGGGACCTAAGTAGACCTAAGTCTCGAATTAGAATCGGGCTATGCACTACAATCTCCGTACACAATTAATGCTGCCTCATCATTTCATGTCGTATACAAATTGTCATTTCTTTCAAAACATACAGAAAAAAAAGTAGTGATCAAATTTTCATGACATAGCTACCGCAAACGCTTGCTCGTGGACTCCATCAGGAATTGGAAGGTCGGCTGGAGACGCTTCATCCCTGTCCTCTTCATCCGCCTCGCTGCATTTCATCCTCCTCCCGGCTGTCAAAATCTCACTACCTGAGGCTAGTATCGACGGCGCCCTTACCCACCCTTCCTCGCAGGCCTTGAGCAAGCCAGCTCGAATAGAAGCTTGTCGCCGTGCATATGCTCGAATACCCTCAGACTCCGCCTCCCCAGATCCCATAGCCACTGTTGCAAGCAAATCCCAGCGCTCACGTTCTTTCCGAAAGAAGCGTTTCGACCGCTCCATCTCTTCGATAAGCAGCACACACTCCTCATCATAGCGCTGGAAGCGCGCGCGGGCCTTGCACCACTCAATGCGTAAAGCTATAGCCAAGAAAATTATCAGAAAGTTTAATTTGAGCGGTGCCGTGAATTATTCTTACCTTCAACCTCCTCCTCTTTCGTCTTCTCCCCAAACTTCCCCGACGACCAGATCCACGAGGCCGTAAAGTTTCCCTCTGTAACCTGCTTTCCATTCTTCTTCCTCTTCTTGTTCTCAACCTCCTCTACACCAAACCCTCGGATATCATCGTTGAGTAGAGGACGCAGCGTGGCCTGCCATTCCGTTCCTTTCTCCAAAGGGGCAGCCAGCTTTAGCAATGCCGCGCGCGAGGTCCTGTAACGAAGAGCATCGATCTGAACACTTGACTCAAGGGATTTTAGAACAGATGATGAGCGGAGCTTAGCGCGTTGGCCTTCAGGGTTTCTTTTGCGGAACTGCCAAAGTGAGGTACGACAGAGTAAATGGCTTCGTAGTGAGCCTAGCGCATCGCTTGCATCAGCTTCTCGAAGGTCCCACTCGATGGTAAGGAGGTTGCGGGCAACAGGGACTCGATCAATAATAGCAGATGGAAGAAGCAGGGGGATGGAAAACGGTTTCGGAAGCTCTCCACCTGCCTCCTCAGACCTTCGACGAATGTCGGCAACTGGGGGCATGTAAAGAGTCTGAATCTCTGCCCAAGTAGCGATTCGCCGTCGTAAAACGGTGCCGCGCTCGAGGAATTTAGTTTGCTGACGTTCTGTTTGGTAGGTTTCTGAGAGGCTCCCTGTATCCCGTCGAAGCTGGCGCTGTTGTTGTTCTAACTCAAGGCCTCTAGCAATCAACATTGCCGGCGTGACGTCCCGGTGAAGCACAGACACATCATCTGATGGCCTGGCTTCATCCTCCTTGGCAAGACGAAGGCGTACAGCATTTAAGCTCAGCGGTCGGGTAGTCGGTTCGTAGGGGTTCGGATTCTCGTGATCTTTTTCCCATTCTGTAACCATCTCCTCCCAAGAGTCCAGCGTCGTCTGATCGTGCGGTTCGCAAGCGTCATGAAAGGCTTGTCAATGCTCCTCGCGGTCCTCAACAGCTGAGATCAGCTTATCCCCCAAAAACGTCACCAGCTTCGTCGTCTTTCGCCAATTCTGATCCCCGATATGGTCATCTAACGTATCTGACCACCCTCCAGGACCCATTTCCTTGATACTTGTACCTAGAGCATTGGTCATTGCCCAGCCACGCTCCAGATTCTCCCCGTCTGTTCGACCAACATGCTTAGTGCGATTAAACGAGTAATTGAGTCGACAAGGAGGAATATGGCCAGGAAGATGGTATTTGCCGATGCACAAGGTAAGGGGGATGTCGCGTGCAAGAACCGTTAGTTCGTCTGGGTATAAGTCACAGCGTTTGAAGAAATTTTTGAAAAATTGGCAGGCGATATCATACGAGAACACGAGGGACAAGTCGGTATCCTTTCTCAGTGCCTTGAGAAGCAGATAGTCCATAGACACGTAGCTGATAACCGTAACTTGTCAGTATCAAGGCTAAAAAAAATGGAACGCTGATAAGACTGACCGTTCACCTTTACCAAGTCGTACTATTGCCCGGCGACAATCATGGCGACATTCAGCAGCCGCAATGCCTGCAATTGCTAACCCCTTTCCTCCACGGACACCTGCCTGCTTGATGGCGTCAAAATTACTGCAGGTGCTCTTCTCGATTTCGATAAGGTCGTCGTATTTCACAAGAAAGGCATCGTAAGGTTCATCTTTGACAAGAAAACAGCGTCCATTGTTGAGTGGAGGGTCAATTGCATGTGACGATACATCAAGCCGCTTGCACTTGAAGTTCGCGTCGAGAGAAATGAATAAGGCGTGCTTCCATCTACAAATGATGCATCAGGTCAAGGAAAAAATGAACAGAGGCAAGACCTACTTATTCTCAGGATCGGACCAATTATCCGGAAGATTCACACCAGGAATAGGACAAGCAGGGCAAGGGACGGTGTACGCGCCCTCCAGAGTGGACGCGGCATCCTCCTCATAGATATGACCGTGGCGCTTCAATGTCTTCAAATACCTCCACTCCCGCATCATACGAAGAAATTCGCGCCGACGAACTGGTGCTGGAGACAGCCCCGTATTATCGGTTAGCCTAGATAGAGTCCCAAGATACTCATGAGCGGAGGCTTTGGACATGAAGCTCAGGAGTTGGAAGTGATGCAGCACTTCGAACGTGGCGGCCGTTCTAGGATCTGTGTTGGTGGCCGGGAAGAGGCGGAATCGAAGAAGTTGGACGTCGCGAGGAAGAGATGATGGGCAGTTGCAGTAGGCAATATCGAGCTTATGAAAGCCCGTGGTATGGAGGACTACCATAGTGCATATATCGCTAGGAAGTGCACAGCCGACGCCAAAGTCATGCCCGAGCTGTATACAGAAGGTAGGGTCGACGTCTCTGAGTGTTGCCTTCTGGAAAAATCCATCTTTCCACTCCTGAAAAAAGTATGAGTGACGTAGTGAATGTATTTCGAGTGAGCACGTACCTGGAGGTAATGAAAAGGTTGGGTGCGATGTTGCTGAATGATACACGTGCGACAGAAAAGCCCATGCGGCAAGCAATGCACGCAGCGATAGGAAGTCGGCTGCAAGGAGTTCCTGCAATTTTCACCACAGCACACTTTCCGGTCCGCCAGCTCTCCTCGTCCTTCGGCACGAAGCAACTCTCGTAGAAATTCTTTCACCCGCTCCTGTGACCACTTCTGCAGCGGATTGTCCCGTTTGCGAGTCTTTGGAGGTATGGCCTCCGAGAAGTCGAAGATACGGTGTTCAGACTCGGGATGCACAAAAGCAAAGCTCTCGTTTTCTGTTGTTTCCGATGGCTCTTGTAGGAAGTCACAAGGCGGCGGCTCCTCTGGCTCCCATTTACGCTTGTGCAGAGAATAGCGAACCGAGGTACCTCCCTCAGTGGTATCGCAGAAATCGGCATGAGATTCAGTCAAGTCCGGTGCATCAGACGGGCAGGCGGCGCTGGACGCAGGAGTCGAGATATCAGATTTATAACGTCGACGGCGGGGACGTGGTAGCTTTGAAAGCAGCGCGCCTGAGAGACTCATAGAAGCAAAGATAGAAGCAAAGTAGCAAAGTCTAGCGAAGTTCGAATGTGTTTTAGTCTTGGAAATGGAATCAACGAACGGAACACTCAGTTGAAGTCAGTCACATGTTTACTGTAGGGCAGGCCTTTTTTTTGATTAGATAACGGCGCTACATACAAATGTACACTAAGTTCAAAATAAGCGCTGTGCTGACGCCCATGACCACATCTAGCAGGACGCATTAATGGAGGTGCGTCTTACTCTCCCTGCGTGAATCTAATGAGTCCGTATCAGTGCAGGCTTCTACATTGGATCAAGAGCAGTTTCGACGTTCCGGTATGCAGGACAAGGTGATGGCGACCGTGTACGTGAAGGGGAATTGGGATGGTAAGATGGCTCTGGGGTAGCCTCCACTAATATCATAGGTGGCGATCCCATTGAACTGGGCATGGGCGATATCAACGGACAAAAAAACCTCCTTTTGGGAGGCGTAGCTGGACGAGGTGGAGGTGAAGGTGATGGCGTACGTGGAGGTGACGAAGGGCTCCCTGGCACATCCCTCGGAGATGAAACTCGAGTGGGTGGTGGTTGTGGTGATGAAGGGCGCGGAGCACGAGGAAGGTCGAAGGTTGGTAATGGAGATGGTGGGCGACTGTTATTGGGAGTTGGTGGTGGGGTAGCGGCTCTAATATGGCGGTTATATTTTTGTATTCCTCGAGTGCTCCAAGATAACCAATCAAGATATTTGATGATACGCTGTGAATGAATCAGGTGTGTGTTTAACAAGCTCAGAAATCTCACTTACCCTGGTCAGGCGTCTCCTGAACCAACGACGCCGAAGATACGGCCATTCGAACCATCCACTGGGAAGCCATTGATCGAACCAATCCAACGTAATTTTATCCACCGCGCGCCAGAACAGAACGTCACGGTACACTTCAAGTTCACGGGCTCGATCGCGACAAAGGACGTAGCCTCGCAGCTGGGACCGAAGATATTGTCGTTGGGCTTTTGTGAAGTGCGCAGCAACGTGTATTATCGCTCTATTGGGGCGAGAGGATTGAGCGTGAGGCCTTTAATCAAAACAAAGTTAGTAGGTGAGCATATGCATATGATAACACGCTTTTCTTACACGAGCGGCATGTTGTAGACTGGCGGGTGCAAAACAGGACCTGGACGTCAGATTTCTCAAGCATATCCATTTTTATACTGATTTTCAGCTAGAGAGCCCTGATTAATGGGGCTCGGTGGCTTCAAACTTTATTTTCATAGTCAACAGACAACTCGATGCTCCGTTGAGTTGCGACTGATTGGTGTGTGTACCGGATAATACAGAAAAGGCGTAACTAATCATTCTTGAAGAGATTACGCTACGTAACTAAGGTGGAGGCCGTGTCATTCCGTACCAGGTAACTCCCAGGCGTTTTGCACGCTCGGAATCCCAATAACGACTCATCCTCAAATCCTCCTCCTTGAAGGTCGCCTCCTCCTCGGCATCCATGCGCTTAAACACGGGTTTCGACTCCTCTTCATCTTCCTCCTCGTCACGTTCCTCCTCGTCGCCGTCTTCGTCTGTGATGGGCCCTCCAGATTCGTAGGTAGACTGGGGAATGAGTTTGGAGGCAGCGTGGATGAGATTAGGGTCGCAGGTTATGTTCAGCAAGATGGGGAGGTTTTGCTTGTAGAGCAGCCGTCGAATTTGCTGTTTCTCTCTTGTAGGTCAGCGAGAACCGATTCAATCAAACAAACTTACCTCTTTATGCAGGTACTCTAATCTTTGGTCCTTGCTATCGTATCCTGTTGATACAATACGTTCCAATGGCCATTCCTTGATAAACTCTTCATAGACACGGTTGACAGTAAAAGTGACGGTCTTGAGCAGAACGGCGTCGCGAAAGTCCGATGAAAAATGGCGATCGAGCCATTGAATGTGGTTTGGTTGAAGTCGACGCGGCTGAACCGGGACAGGCGGACGCCTTTTTTTCTGAGAACAATTCTGTTGGCGCGCGCATGATTTTCGATTCTGAATCAAGGTGTTATGAAGATGTGTAGGTATAAGACAGTACTATCACTTACAGGTTGTCGTCGAGAGGCCATTGTGCGAGGTGAGGGATTGGGAGCGAGGAAGCGAAGGAAGCAGGACAAGGTGCACGCTGCACGAAGAAGACTTGTCATTGACTAATGAAAGGTAAGACTCCGTTCCGTTTCTTGATTTAGATTAATGAAGAAGATTCGAATAGTTTGGACCACCGCGTTAGACTCGATTAGTTTAGAAAACTACGTTACGGAGACAAAGTAGGCAATGAAACGCGATCATACATACAGCCACCTATCTCTGGAATCTAAGTTGCTTTCGACGGTACATAGCCTCCAGCTCCTCTACACCGAGCAAAGAGTTGCAGTATAGGTCCCCGACATCCTCCAGAGCAGCGGAAACTTTCCATCGAATGGCCTGGATTTCAGCATACGCCGGTTCCGAGCTCACGGACTGTGATATACCGACAATGCAATTGTTTAACTTTGCCCTCATATCCTCGAGTTCACGAAAGGCGGCATCAGTGACGTCCCTCTCTTCACCTAATCGTTTGTGCTTCATGAAAGTGTGGTAGATGCGCTCGCAAAAGGCTTTGTGGTCGTCGTTGCCACGAAGGAGGCGCCGCTCAAACCATTCGTTCACCCCCCTGGCACGTTTCAGCCAGTTTGTGCGTTTAGGTATAACGCTACTGATTGTCAGCGCGTCTTATCAGTGCTAGAGCTCACAGATAGGCGTACCTGTTACATGTTACCGAAAGACGCGTCGGTTTTTCATTTTCCTTGTCCCCCGGCCTCACCGTGTTTTTGAAACTTTGAGCGCGTTTAGTCTTTCGAGCAGCACGGCGAGCCTCTCTTTCTTTACTGAGCATGGCTTGAAGGTCAGTCACGGTAAGATAAATGGACGCGTCCATCAGCCTACCGTTCGCGCCGTTTCTCGTGGATCTCTTCCTTATGTCTATGAGCAGAAGAATGTTTCTCAGCTGAGATGATAGGGTAGCGCGTTTTAAGTACTTACTTCTTGTAATATTTGGCGCTTTTGCGCCGATTTGCTAGTTTTTTTTCCGCAGCAGTGTGGTAGAGGCGAGGACGAGGCATGATGGAGGAAGTAAAAGAGGGCTTTGGCTGCCGAGACTCCCAGTTGCGATTCATAGGGCACCTAAGCGCTTGATTGACGTATAAGCGCCGTGTGCAGGCTAGGAGAAGAAATCATACCTTTCCCGTTTCCTGTGCCTACGGGTGTAAGTTGGGTTCCATTTAGCTGACGTACGGACTTCTGAGCTTGATGGTAAGGCCTGAAAGTCATTCAATAGCGCCGTGTCCAGGCTACGAGAAGACAATCATACCGAGCAGAAATCATACCTGTCCCGTTTCCTGCCCCTACGGCGAAATGATGCGTGGTTGGCTTACTTTCTGTGGTATTTTCCATTCCCAACTCCACAGAAGAGCTCTCAGTCTTTGCTGCAAGGTGAGTCAGATGTAGGAGTAGTATGACAGTAGGAAAAACACGAGTGAGTATCGGATTCTTACCTGCTCCAGTCTGACTTTTTCATTTCTCTATGTCTAGTTGTATGCAGTGGTAGGATTGATGTATTTATCATTCCGAGTCCCCTGATAACAAAATTTTGGCATTTCGTGAAGGAATGGGCAAGTAAGAGCAAAAACAAGTTGGCCGGAAAGTCACCGAAGTCTGACCTACTCAGCGCCTTTCCTTTTAAGTCATTCAAGCGCCCATTCAGAATTTCATACTCAATGTCGCCGCAGGAAGATTATAGGCTTGATTTGCGGTGGGGACGTACAAAAACAAGGAAGTACATGTACAGTACATACAAGAGCAACACACGTACAACAAGGGGGAAAACGCAATACAAAAAGCAATACAACAGGAGTAAAAAGCAGTTACACGCCTATCTCATCGCGCAAAGGTGCTGTCAATTCGTCAAGGGTCGAAAACAAACCTATATGTTCTTCAAACTTCGTATCTTTCTCCTTCATCATACGCTCGTATCTTTCTGGGTCGCGATCCTCGAGCTCCTCTTCCGTTCGGCACCCATTCTCCACCCAACGAAAAATCGCGCCAGCAGTGTACTGGGTCACGGAATTGCGCTTTTCTCCTGGCGCAGAAGGTGAGCTCTAGGAAGAACGACTCACGAGAAGAGCTGTCTCACCTTCGCGAACGGGTATATTGGAGTGAGTGACCACAGCCGAAGGTATGGCGATGGATGACCCAGCCGGGAAGTCAATCACCAGACCGAGCTCCCAGAGGATGAGCTGCCCACCCTTGGTATGATCAAAGTGCCCCAAAGCAGTAATAACACACCACCCAAACGCATAATTCATGAAATCGCGGTGCCGGAACGTCCAAACATTGGCGCCAAAGTTTAGTGCAATGGCCGTAAATACCGAGCGCTTGAAATTACGAGGCAGGTCGGGATTAGCACGATAAACAGCATTTATGGTGTGTCGATAGCGATCGTGAAGACGGGGAGCCCAGGCAGCGAAGGCAGCTAAAATATTCAATTACTATTTTCCTAAAGGCAGAGTACACCAGCCACACACCACTTTGATAAGAAGCCATCGCAATAAAACATTCCGCGCCTACCAAGCGATCAAGCATTGGACCCCAACCTTTATTATCTAAAGCCACGGGCTGTGGGCAGCCCATTCCCATTGCAACGCCACGGTTCAGGGCTGGGAATCGTCCTCTTCGATGATCATTCGCCTTGGGCTTGAGGCCGGCTGCTTCTCTTTCGGTCTCCATCATCCGGAACGCCTCCTCCATCAAGAGAAGCCAGCGAGGGTCATCGGGCCGTCCAAGAAGAATGGCTATGATACGCCCGCGGCTATCCAGAATAGGTCGCGGCGCACTGTCAACCAAGCAAGGTCAGGAAGGCGCTGGCTATCAGCAGCGACGAACACTCACATCCCATCCCAAACTATGTGTCTCAAACAAAAACGACCGGTGAGTACACCCAGTTGGTAAACTGCTTTTGCACCCAAGCGACCCCCCAGTTCATGCCAGTGTGCTTTTCCCATTTTTCCAACGAATGCTCCATGCGCGTAATCAAGAAGTTCTGCGGGCTTCTCTGTCAAGATCGGCTTCGCAGGTGCTCTGTACTTTTGTAGCGACTTAGAACGGGGAACAGGTACGTAATCAGGGTTTTCTTTTTCAAGTGCTCTTTGCTTCGCTCTCCTATGGTTTCGGTAGGCCTGCCGATTCTTTGGCTGTGGTATTTCAGGAGCTGGTAGGTCAGAAGACGGGGTCGCAGGATGGGAGGAGGCTACTGGTGGGAGGGAGGTGGGGGTGAAGCGGAGTTTCTGGCAGGGCTCTGACTGACGATGTTCAGCGGAAGGAGAACGGGAACGTTTGTTGCTCGTAGGCAGGGAATCGTCGGAAGAAGAAGCAGGTGAAGTGGCCTGAGGCGCGAGGTCTTCCAAAGTAGAAGGGAGGGTGCTCTTTTGCAGCGCTTGTCGTACTAATTCGCCGTAGTCAAAGGGACTGACAGGGAAGATGGGTTCGATCACGCGGCACTTGTATTCTTTTCCGCTCCTGAGCTATAGTGAAGGTTGTCAGGTGCGCGCAGAGGCTTCAGAGTTCAAAAAACACGTACTGTCCATAACATAATCGCACTAGATAGGTCCTAGAAGGCAAATGTGTTGTTAGTTCTCCTGCCAGTTCGATATGACGCGTTGGATACGGGAATTGCGTGCGGAACGTGAAGTATACAGACATGGCTATGGTCCTTTCCAGAACCAAACCCCATTTCTGATACAACGCGTCCACCGGCGCAGCTGCCTACAAACTCCTGATTCACAGCCCAATCCCAGTTCCCCGTTTCCCAAAAGAGTGAAAATGATGCCTAAAGAGTAGAAGAAACCCACCGGAAGTTCACAACGCGGGACAGCCAGAAGACGGAAGAGAATCAAATGGAGAACGCTGAAGTGGCAGGTGTAAAGAGCTGATGTGACGGACAGTCACCACAGTGACATCTTCGTTGACTCGATCACATGACAGAATACGTACGCGTGTCGCGGAAACAGACTCGGATTGGTCATTGATTGTAAGATCTACTGCAATGGTAGTACCAAAACTCTGTATTGAGATATACGCTAACTTCGATATACGCTAACTTCGATATACGCTAACTTCGTAACAGAACAGGCGGTAAGTAATTAAGGAATGAGAGTGCCAAGGCCGGGAGCAAGAGGGGTGTAAGTCGCGTTAGCAGGGCCAACAACCCTGGTAGTTCCGGCGTTGTGTCGAGCTAGGAAGGCGTTTCGGGCCTCTGCCTCGGTCTCAAAGTATTGGTGTTCGTTTCCGGAGACGCCGTTGACAAGACCTTGCGCGCGGGTTCTGCGAGACAGACTGGTGAGTTTTCATCTTATTGAGAGTAGCTCAACTTACCGCCCGCGCACCCAGCCTACTCGCTTACCGACCCAGATGGCATACCACCTGTTGTCTGGGTCAGGGAGGGTGACGACTACGCCACAGTTGTGGCATACGATGCCGCCAATAGTAGTACCTCCGGTGGTATTTCCGGCAGCTAGAGAATACATGAATATTCGTTAGGGTGTCTTCGATTGAAAAGGGTGGTGAGGAATAAAAATAACCCACTGTTTGAGCTATCTGAAAGGAAACAAAATCAGTAAGCACACCGCCAACACAAAGGAGGAAGTACTTACTATCGTTAGCTTGCTGCAGGGCCACTGCGTACGCCTGCAGGGCAGCGAGCTGCTGGGCATTCAATCCAGAGAAGTCGGGGACAGTCGTGTTTCTGGCCATTGGGAAGAAAGTGATAGAAAGCGAGACGAAGAAGAAAAGGACGAAGGAGGAAGGACCTGACTTATAAACTTGGTGCTGTACAGATGTCGGAAAGTGCCATGAAGCGGCTTCTCGGCAGCACCCAGTGGCGTGTTGAAAGAAAGTTTATTTCGTCGGTAATCATTCAGTCAGTGTTCCCATCAGTAAGTTTATTTTATTCTACGGAGAAAGTGGTCTAAATGGAGTCTAGAAATATGGCGCCGCCGACTTGGACTAATGCCGCGGAATCTATCTTTCTCAAGGACAACATGTCCGATTTTCTTGCTGCTCGTAAGGAGGGAAATGAGGCCCTCAAAAACTGGCGAAAGGATTTTCTTTCAAAGTTTTCCGCAACCTTTCCGCGCCACCTGGTCGCTTCCGCCGAGGAGATCTCTGAGTACAGTGATACGCTTACACCTACGGCTGTAAAAGCCCTGCCGGATGTATTGCGAACCGTGAAGCAAGAGCTTTTGTTTAAGGTAAGTAAACCACAGGGTCCCATTAATTGGTGCGGGCTCATTGATTGGAATCGTGTATAGCGGCTTAGCGAGTGGTTCAACAACCACTCGAAGGTCAAGAATCGGGACGTGAATCCAAATAAGTCCGTGGCTCTCTTCCTGAAGACGCGTACTCGATGCCATACCGTACAAGAACTGTTCTCGATCCATTACTACGACTCTTTGATCGCGCCGTTGATAGAGCAGGACACTGGCGGCAAGACCTTAAGCCCCGCCGAGCTTCTAGAAATCACCAAAGCTAAGACGAAGGAAGCTTGGAACGCCGCATCTGCAGAGCTGCAAGAAGAAGTGACGCGTTTGTACGAGGAGGAGAAATCAGAGTTAGCAGAGGCCAGGGAGAAGGTGAAGAAGGGCACAAGTGCCGAAACGTTCAAGAACCTAAGCCCCGAGGAGCATAATGAGTAAGTTTCTTTTTCATTTCGTTATGTAGGGAGGATCTCCTAATCACCTTTTCATGCAGACTCGTCAAAAACTCCCCAGGGCTTCTGAAAGCCCTCTTTCAGGAGATGTACGCTAGTACAGGCTATCTGTACTTCACCATAGGTGGCGGTCCAGACCCTCACAAGCCAGGGGAACTATTCACTATGAGGTAAATGCCTATTCCTAACCTTCGTATACGAATTCGAAAGCTAACGATAGTTCTAGCTACGGCTCGGGTGTCGGTGCAGGGGGTAAGACCTTCCGTGAATTCCTAGGTCATCGCTACAATGAATGGATCGAACTCCTGAAGGAATGGATCAGTGGGACGAGTCCGAATACTCCAAATACGTCCTCATCCTCTCCTAGTGCTAGCTCAAAGAAGCCGGATTACAACGATGATTTACGTGTGGGATCCGACGAGCAAGACTGCGCTGAACGAGAAGATGCGAAAGGTTTCGAAGTAGCCCCCACCCCTTCCGCTCCTCCTGGCGACACTCCTTCTGCCCCCACTCCTTCTGCCCCTCCTAACAAAGCTCCCTCACCCCCCACTCCTGCCGTACCTGCATTACCGCCCTCCCAACAAGGTATTCTACCTCCTGCTACCTCCCCCTTCGCCTCCACGAATACTCCGTCCGAATCTCCGTCAATTAATACAGCTGATACAGCCGAGGAGGCGGAAGCTGAAGAAGGCCATGACTCAGCTACTGCCACTGCTCTGAKAACCTTGTATCCCAACTTTCTCGACCCCGCCCTAGCTGTTACGCCGGATATCACCCATATCGTCCAACTCGTACCCTCCGTGCCTGCTCTACGTCGTGACCTAGTCTTTGACAGCGGTCCTCAGGGTCCGATGTTTCCTACTGAACAGGAGAGCGGGATCAGTACGATTCCTTTCATGCCGATGGAGAATCAGGTCCCCGCGCCTGCTCTACGTCGTGACCTAGTCTTTGACAGCGGTCCTCAGGGCCCAATGTTTCCTACTGAACAGGAGAGCGGGATCAGTATGATTCCTTTCATGCCGATGGAGAATCAGGTTCCACCGGCAGAAGCGCCGGTAAAGGCTCCCAAAAAAGCTGCCACAACTGCAGCAAAATGTCGGGACACAGTCGCCAAAAACACTGCGAGTGCGGAACAAGACGTTGCGGCTCCGAGTCTTGGGAAACGCGTTAGGAAAGCTCCACCTCCTCGAGAAGTCGCTCCACTCACGGGCCCTGTCGAAGACGGGCAGAAGGCTGCGAAACAGCGCCGCAAGAAGTGAGGTTCACACTGTTTGTATATCTTGGCTCGGGTAGCTTTTAAGTTGATGTATCTACCTTGTGATGTATTCTACATTTAAAATTCAATATCTATCTTCTTGGTATCTAGTAGGGGTGTCAACAGCTCAGCTGACTTACCGGCTAGAGCTGGAGCTGAGCCATTTTGGGCAGAGCCACTTAATTTTAATGGTTCATCGAGCCATTTACTCTAATGGCTCAATGGAGGGCCATGATATATCTACTTCAATTTCCATCGCTCTGCTTTTATTTTATATTCAAATGGTATATTTCTACTATAGAACTTATTTACACTCTAAAATACCAACTATTTGCTGACAATGAACTCATGAATACACCTTCTCAAAGACCCTTGAGCTGTTTCTTTAAAACAGCTCCAGAGCCAGGAGCCGAGCCGATGACACATGAGTGAGTCACAAGCCAGCCAAGCCAAGCTGTTGGCATCCCTAATATCTAGTAGAATACTCAGGYGCCRTGAGTAYGAAGTYGAGACTATCAGYGATTTCGCATTAATAGGACTTATTCTAAATCACACGAGCCCATTAATAGAGCTCGTACATCAGCTGTATTTTTTCTAAGTCCATTGAAAGCCTCATTAATGGAGCACGGATCTACTACAAGGCGCCATTAATGGAGCGCGAATATATATTTCTTTTGTCTAGACGGAGCCTCATTAATGGAGCATGGATCTTTTTCTTTAAGTATATCAAGGCGCCATTAATGGAGCGCGAATATATATTTTTTTTTTCATTCCTTTTGTCTAGACGGCGGGCGGCAAAAGTGTATAGATACATTTACGAGCTACAAACGAGTGATGTATAAGATGAAAAGAGAGAACACACTGCACAGTATACAAAGCAGCATTAATGTTGCATGAATAATATATGTTTTTTTTTCTTTCATTGTTTTTATCTGGACAGCGCGCGGGAAGAGCGTATAGATACACCATACGAGCTACATACGAGCTATGTATAAGATGAGGATAGAGAACTGTGGCGGAACATGGCTATAGAGACGGAGAGTAACGGGAGGGGGCAGCAAACGCACAGAAAGGCGGAAGGCTGGGCTGACGACATTTCCTGCTATTTCCGTGAAGGAAGAGCTATTCAAACATATATTCGGAGGAGGCGATTAATGCGAGAAACGCGTGGCGACCAGGTATCAAGGAATGCATTAATTGGGAGTACATAAATCGGAAAGAGCCGAGGTAGCAATGCTAAGGCCGTGTGAAATAAACAGCTGGAAAGCTGCGTGGGAAAGGGAGGGGATAGCATAAAATCATTAATTCGAAAAGGGAGCAGTCGGGACGTACCAGTCGGGCGGGAGGTAGTGTGCGGGAGGCGCTGTAGGGCGCTGGAAATGGGGCGAGCCCTCATTAATAGAGGTGAGTGCGCTGATTAATGAGCTACGACTCGCATTAATGAGAATGGTCTATATTTCAAGCCTACCCTACTTACAGGTCTTGATGTATCAAGGGTGGTGTGTAATTGTACATTTCTATTAATGAGTGTGGTGTACAGGGCTCCATATCGCTATACAGAGTCCACCCCAGATGCCGGGCCCCCACATGACGACTTTGATGAGGAGGTGAAGAGACCTTGCTCACAGGTTATTCGTAGAAAGAAAGTGGCAATAGTCTGTGACTGCATGGACCTCGTACTACAAGATGACAATACAGATTGTTTTAGGTGTGGTCATGCTATGGACAAGCATGAGCTTGTCTTGGCTTCCAGTGCCGAGGATTCAAGCGATGAGCACTCTTCCGAGGTTTCTTCTTCCCGGGCCTCTTCACCGCCGAAGAATCCATTAGTTTCTAAAAAGACCGCAGTGTCTCAGGGAACTGTTCGTGGAGTCGTAACGAATGTATTGAGCAGCAAGTCTGCTTCGTATCTCAAGGCTGCTGGTGCTGAAGTTGCAAAGGGACTTCTAAGCCCGTTAGCTCCTCGAAATGTTCATACTGTTGCGACACCCAATACTTCAACATCAACAAGCAGGTCAGTTCATAAACCTTTCAATTCCTCTTGCAGTAGCTGATCTGAACCTTGCTCTATGACAGTCGCAAGAAAGCCAAGCACGCTAAAATCGACAAGGTTGCGGGAATTATTCTCAATATCCATGGTATCGACACCGTATGTGGTTATAATTCAGATTGTTGGTTCCTGCTGATGTACGACTTTAGAATGACAAGCTTATTCATGGCGTCAAGGTCGGCGCTAACACTATCGATTATTATATCCGCCTTGGCCTTGCCACTGTGGACCACTCTGATGGCATTCGTATCAACACAAAGCTTACACATTCAGAAACAGATGCGTGGTTGAAGTCCATTATACCGGTGCTGAAGTCACTCGGGCCGGGTCCTGACGAAGACAAGGCAGCATGGGCACTTTGTTCAACCTCCCGTTCTACCGATCTCTTGGTTAATCCTATTGATTTTCCAACTGCAATTGATTTGTATACGAAGAGAACTTGGTCGACACATACATGGAAACATTCATACATCTATATTGGTGACATTTACCTCATCTTCATTTATCACGGCAACTGATACATTATTCTACAGCGACTCGCATCCCTATTACTCAAGCAACTGTCCAGAAGCATGTCAGTGGCACTGATGCTGAATTCAGCAAGTTATGGACTGTGCTTCGTGAGCTTGAGCGTTGGACATCAGGTGGGTAACTTCAATAGTTTTCTTT